>JZKD02S0168025.1:196421-214150 GCA_000966675.3 Picea glauca
CGGTCTAGAATTTTTTGCATGAAAACACATGGCCTTCATTCAACCAGAAAAATGTACTAAAGTTGAGAAGGGATTCTAGGCACTTTGAATCCCACATGAACACTTTATTGACATGTCACAAACATAAATATTTGAGAGATTCAAGAATGAGCACAAGGAGTAGAACCTAGATGAAATATATTTCAAGAAATGCAAACCTTGGTATGTTAGAATATGCACATGCAGTAACATGTGCTACTGCAAATAACACATAGAATTTTGTTATTATTATGAAAAATATATACACATCCATCTTGTTCTACATAATAACCATGTGTGGGAATGCTCGTCCACACTATTGACAATTTCATAAAAAGACTTTATTCATAACATCATGTGTCAAAGGCCCAATGGAAAAACATATTATGCAAAATCTTGTCTATATGGGACATGTGCTAGGTTTAGTGGATTTTCATCATTGAGCCAATGAATTCATTAAAGTGAGTAGCACAAATTTGGGAGGATGGTGGGTGACATGTAGAGCTTCAAATACGTTACTTATGAACTAAAAGTTGGGAAAAAAAAAAGAAAAAACATAGCATTGGTGACATCTCAAGTCAATGTTGTATACAAGTAGAAATTTGATATATAGTTTTGAAAGGTAGAAATGTACAAGTATGCTCTAATGTTTGTGTCATTGGGTAAAAGTATGTGATTTCATTAAGTAATTGTTGGAAAAAAATCAATAATATGTTCTACATGTCCATGTGTCACGATGGCATGATGAGCAGTTTAGAATATGCAAGGATACATTTCCCCTCGGCACTACATTGTTAGTTGTGGATTTTCAAATATGGGAATGGGATATATAAGAATGAATACAAGAGGATAATATAGAAGGAATTTAAGTTCTATATAACTGATGATAGGTTTCATGACCTACATTATTTTTGAAAACTATTTCAAATATTCTATAATCACTTTAATGAGAGATATATACAAATGGATCAACATTAAATTTGGTCATACTATTGTGTGCGTCGGTTCAAAAATGTGCATATATTTTAATGGTTGAGTTTTCTACACACACAAAAATGCAATGTGCCACATATTTGGAATTATTTTGAGACTATGAATATGAAAGGTGATGATAAATATGGTGTTTGCATCAAAACAAAACTACATAGGGAAGAGATTATGACACATTCCACTATTTGAGATGCAAAATCTATAGTCCAATAGAGTTCTTCAATAATGTCAAAGGGAACAAGAAGGAAAGAGGAATCAAAAAAGAGAGGACATGTGAAAATAAATTTTGGGAGGTGTTTGATTAAAATATATCACATCCATATCATTGCAATGCAACTCATGGATTTCATTCATTTCAAATTTTAGACAACCCCATATTTGAAATATGGATGTGAAACTCACTTTCTTTGGTGTACCATGTAGCAATGATGAATGAGGTGATTTTGAATCAAAATAGTAGGTTGACATGTGGGACCATGTATCACTTACAATATACTCATATTTAGTTATTGAATCAACTTAGTTAGAGGGAGGTGAATCATCTATTTCACCATATTATTATCATATCTTGGGTCTTGTACAATCAAGTATGTTATATTTGGAAAGAATTGAAAATATTGTGATAACAATCTATGAGATTATTTTATTTATGTATCTTATCAACCTTCTATACACTTGTATCTGACTGCATATTACATTTTCCCAAGACATATATATGCGATGATTTTCCCAAAACATAATGAATGGGGCATTAATTTTTGGTTGGAACGATGCCTGCAGGGGAAGAATACCCTACATAAATCATTAATTGGTGATGAATACAATGAATTTATGATTGGATCAATGGTTGTTAAGGTTGAATACCTTACATTGGATGAAAACTCAAGAAATATCATTAATTTTGTGTTTTTGGATTATATACATGTTGTGTCAGGCATCAACACCTTCCATTTTTCTTGTATATCTTCTTGTAAAAGCCTTCTCTCCAAGAAAATGGGACCCCTCTTTTTTTTATTCTATATATGAACTTCTTGACTTGAAGAGTCAACTCAACTTTTGGTCTTTGATTCCTCTCATCCCTCTCATTAGGTTGCTTAATCTTTCAAGCTTGGTTTGGTTCGATTCTTTGTTTTTTACACTTAGAAAAATCTTCGAGAATTATTTTTTGGGGATTATCGGATAATTTCCTCGCAAATCATCCGATATGTATCGAAGGAGTTCCAAGGAGTTCCAATTAAGTCCTTTGATACATTGGATCAGTGCCCTTGAAGTTCTCCAGTACACTAGCGAAATTTCCAAGAAGTTTTCCAAAACACTAAATTGATAACCAAAAAACTTAATGTTAACTCCTTCAATTCAAATGGAAGAGTTCTTATGAAGACCATCATTTGCACCAGAGAAGTTCTCTGAAACTTTTTCAATTATTTAAGAATTTGACTGGTGCACTTCATGTAAACATCTCTGAAACGCAGATGTTGGGACAAGAATACTTCTTGTTAACACCTCCAATGTGTACCAGAGGTCTCTTAACCAACATATTTGATGTACATCAGACCTATTATGACCTTTTCCTCTAGTAAAAACTTTAACTCCCTTGATCACATCGAACTATGTGACCACACTACAAAAGAATTGTTTTCTTCTTATTTTCATTATTTTTATCATCGCCTAAGATAAATTAGGAGTGTTGATCATAGATCTTTCTCACTCACTAGATCATTGACCTACTAGTGTTGCACACATTACATCCACATGGAAAATCATTCTAGGTAATCCCTAAATCCCTCCCCCACTCTACATTGTTTATAAGTATTCTTCAAGGATTAGGGTTAGGGTTTGTCCCTATCACATATGACCTATATTCTTATCAATTGAATTTCAAGTGCGCCCTTTACTGGTTTTTTTCCCTAGATCCCATGATTCCCTAAATAGAACCACCTCCATGTTCATCACTAGATAGATCTCCTTCCTTTGGCCCCACAACATGGTTTAACCCTAAAGCTATCCCTATTCATCACCTCCATCGAATGGCCCCGCAAATGTCCTCACCTAAATGCTTCCTAGCATTAGTCTCATACCTTGAACAACACATGGTAGAGTGTTGGCAGCAGGCCGAAGTGGAAATAATGATGATTGTGGGGAAAGAAAGTGTGCAAAAAGTGAAGCAACAGCTGGAAGGAAACACAGCATGCGTGCATGCAAGAAAGCATGCACAAGGAAAGCGGCATATGGATGGAGGAGAAACATGTGCACATGGGAGGAAGACCTAACGTCGGTAGGGTTAGGTTTTTGGTAACAAATTGTAATGGATGAATATCCAAAGATGTATAAATACCGATACTGAGGTATTGTGGACGAGTTCTATATTTTTAGGGATTTTGTAGTTGTTCCTATTTAGTTAGTAGTTGGCTTTGCATTATCATAGATATGTATGATTTGATGCGATATGTAATGTTTTTTATATGAACTATATTGTAAGTTGTTGAGCTAGAGGAGGGGAGAGAAGGTAGATATTGAGGATTAGATCGCAGGCTAAGGAGCCTAGTGCGGTCTAGTTCGCCTCATATGGATCTTACCCATATGAGGAGAATTGTAAGTGTGTCGTGCTATAGATGAAGAAATACCATAATAAAAGAGCCGAGAGCCAAATCTTTGTGGACGTAGCCCAGGAGGGGGTGAACCACGGTAATATTTGTGTAATGTAATGAATGCATGCATATATGTATCCTTCTTTTAGTAGTTATATATTGTGCTTAATGAATGAATGGGTTATTATATTGCTATGAAATATGGTTGCGTTATTAAGGAAATAAGTTTTTGAAGGTAATGCACAGTCGCGAATAACAGTAGGTTACAATCACAAGTTATAGTAAATGGCTCTGAATAGAGATCTCATATCTCATACTCAATCCTGGGCTGTAAAAACCTAAGTAGCCACCAATTAAAGCTATCTCAGGTAAGACTGCGTGGCACATTGGGTGTTGTGTTTCCTTCTGGTTTACCGGGAGGGACGATAGTTTTAGAGGCTTTGTTGGAAACCTGAAAGACATGAACCCTGGGTCAATAAGAAGTTTAGAGTAGAATAGAGGAGAGTAACCAACAAATGGTTATGTTTTCATTGGTAGGAATAGAGGCAGATTGAGTAGCTGAGATAGGTTGAGCGAGGAACGAGCAAAGAAAAGAAGAGAGCAATGATCCATTAGAAGGGAATGTTAAGACCGTGGAACCCTACAAAAGCAGAAATTGAAAGTTGGTTGAGAACCAAAGAGATAGAGTTTGCACAGAAAGACAATAGAAACCCTATAATAACACCCCGCAAATATCTCGACAAATACGTGTTTATTGATTTACACGAAGTCTTTTTCTGTTATTTTCCACATCTATTACAGGAATGGATACTAAGGTTGAAGGATAACCACACGACGAACTGGATTCGAAAGTTAGAGTGGACCCCACTACATATTGAACAGTTACAATAGGTGAACAACAAGTTCACCCGCACTGTAGACTTTTGGCTTGACAGTATTGTGGTAGGCTTCATAATAGAGTTTGCAGTTGACATAGCGAAGTCACACAGCCCAGCGAACCACAAATTTCTACACAGACCTCGAGGAAGTTACATTCGATCACTATATACTTATATTAAGATACTTCTATATAACAAAGGTGTAATGAAAATGGAATCAAACAGCTAAACTTCCCTGCATGCATGGGGGAAGGGGGGAACCACTGATAGAAAGAGGAGGAATGGAAGGAGGTAAGGATAAGGGCAAGAAAGAGGAGGAACCCTAGGACCCGATCATGATGAACGATGACCAGATCAAGTGGATATTGGTGTCAATGGGAAGGATGCGTAGTGAAGTACCCTACCAATACAAGGTGAATACCAAGAAGAGAGGTGTAGCTGGGAGGGAAGGCTTAGCGAGTGATGAGGACGAGGTAGAGGATCTTCAGGCTATGGATAAAATTGAGGAAATCCTGCACGCAACATATGAAAGGAAGATGAGAGGTCCAAGAGCGGGAGGAGAAGGAAACCATCCTATCCATATTAATGTCAGTGTGGAACCCATAAACCCATTTGCGACTAATACACCAAAGAGAACACCATATTTTAGACAAATGAAGTTTGGAGGAAGTCTGACAGCAGGAAGTACATCTACACAAGGAGAAACAACTAGAGGAGCCAGTCCAGGCAGCATTAGCCGAGTATCTACACCATGTAGAGGAGGTAGTAGTTCAGTATTCAGAATGGAAAGACACAATCCCACCATCAGGTTACCAGAATTTCGGGGAGAAGCAATAGAAGACCACTTACACACAAGAAGAATAACAAGTAGGGAATTTAGACTGAATGCTAACATTGGGGATTTCAATATGGGAGAAATAATATTGTATCTAGGATCGGAAGTGAATTTATTACCAAAGAAGACATGGAATTGCATGGGAGATCCAAAATTAGCATACTCACCTGTTCAATTGAAACTGGCAAACCAGCATAGAGTCCTACCAATCGGTAGAATGAAAGGAGTGACCATAGATCTTGAAGACATTGAAATAGTGGATGAGAAAACACTGTATCCATCATTTCTTGGTCTGGATTGTGCATTTGACAACCAAGCCATAATCAATTTCAAAACCAGGAAAATGACATTTGAGTCCGGAGAATATAGGGTCATCGCACCATTAGACCCATCAAAAGGGGAGAGGTTTGTAGAACCTACTTGCCTAGACTTAGAGGAAATCAGTCAATTGTACAGAACAATTGTGTGCGATGAGGATTATGTAAACCTAGCTGCAGATGGGGTACTTAGTTGGAAGAGCATTACTTCATGTGGAACAGACTCAGACACCGATTAGAGAACTGTCAGCAAAGGCTACACGAAGTATCCACGCAAAGATGTGCAAGAATAGACCGCGTAGTAAGATGGGTAGGAACAGAAATTAGGGAGCCACCCAGTTTCCACGGACTAAACGATTTGGAAACATTCTTGACACAATGCAAAGACACGATGTTATAGAACCAGAGACTGTTAGCACTTGACTTTGCAATTAATGCCACACTTGCAAGATGGTGGGGCACACACAAGGAGACAATCACAGATTGGTACCAATGTAAGTAGTTACTGCACATAAGGTTCAGCGCAGAATAGACAAACAACAAACAACATAAGTATGAAGGACAAGGGACACCAGCGAAACACTTGGAGAAGTGCAAAAAGTTGTGGAATATGACACCCCCAAAGGAATGGCCTCATTACTTCATACACACTCTAGAGGGTATACCAACGAATTGGTATACAGACCAGGAATTGCGCAAGGCAATTGCACCTGGACGACATTGCAACAGAATTTTTCAATCACTTTCTCATTTGAACATGAGAACCCCAACATAGACATAACCCTTAAACATATCAGAGGAGTAATATTCATCAAAGAATCAAAAGTACAATTGATCATAGAAGAAAAATAGCGGAACAAACAGACAGATAAGGACCTGTTGGCATGTTACCATGTACAGGAGGAATCATTGAATGAAGATGATCCATGTGATATTCAGATCGAAGAAATAGAAGAAAAAAGAGACGTGGAAGGCCCACCCATAGAATCCAAAGTCATTTCCACGCCGATCAAGGTAAATAAATTTAACAGCGGGACACCTAAGCAGCCCAAAATGGCTAGTATTGGGGATTACTTGGATGAGAAAACAGTAGAAATAATCACAAAGTTGTTGTGTGAATACAGTGACCTATTTCTCACAACATTTACAGAGATGAAGGATATATCCAAAGAACAAGGAGAAATGAAGATACCACTCAGACCTATTAGACAACGACCCTACAAATTGAAACCAATATATAAACAGAAATTCAATGCTGAGATCGATAGGATGCTCGAAGACGACATCATAGAACCAGTGGAGGAGTCAGAATGGATCAGTCCAATGGTAGTATAGGACAAAAAACAAGGAGGTATTAGGATATGCGTTGACTTGAGGAAGTTGAATGATGCATGCCTACATGACCCATTCCCTACACTGTTCACGGATGAAGTGTTAGAGAATATGGGAGGACATGAAGATTACTCATTCACTGATGGATTCTCAGGCTATCATCAGATTAATATAGCACAGGAGGAAAGATACAAGAACATGTTTGCGACGAAATGGGGATCTTATCAGTACACAGTCATGTCGTTTGGACTGAAGAATTCACCATCAATATTCTCCAGAGTATTTATCACAACATTTAAAGAATTCATCCACCAATTTCTTGAAGTATACCTGGATGATTGGACAGTCTATAGTTTATTGAAAAACCATGTGGAGGTTTTATGGTTTATGTTAGAAATATGCAGACAGTACAAGATATCACTAAATATAAAGAAATGCATATTTGGAACACCATTTGGGATACTATTAGGTCATACAGTATGAAAACAAGTTTTATTAGTAGATCCGACAAAGATCACAGTCATTGTTAACTTGCCAGCACCAAAAACAGTCTATCACCTAAGAGTGACCTTAGGACACATAGGATACTATAGGAAATTCATCAAAGGATATGCGCAGATCATTGCACCGATGGAAAATTTGTTAAGGAAGGATATGAAGTTTCAGTAGAACGACGAGTGTCAACACGGTATGGATACCTTGAAGGAAAAGATGGTTACTGAGTCAATATTAGTATTTCCAGAATGGGAGAAGACATTCCATGTGCATGTAGATGCATCAGCCATAGCACTTGGAGCTATCTTGGTGCATCCAGGAGCGGGATACTTGGATCACCCGATATCATTTTCAAGCAGAAATTTATCAAACTCATAACAGAACTATAACAAGACAGAAAGAGAAGGCCTAGCCATGGTCTATGCACTACAGAAGTTCGGGCATTACTTATTGGAAAAACACTTTAAGATGGTCACAGATCACTCAACCCTGAAATACCTAGTCAACAAGCCAGTGTTGGGGGGGATAATATGTCGTTGGTTACTACTATTCCAAGAATTTGACTTTGAAGTAATAGTTAAGCCAGGAAAATTGAATGCGGGACCTGACCACAAATCAAGGGTCACAAATGGAGAAGAACCTACGAATATCGAAGACAACTTTCTGGATGCACAGCTATTCTCAGTACATATTTTTGATGAATACTTCATAGAAATCATTCAGTACTTGAGTATAGGTACTACGCCATCAGAATATAGCATTGCGCAGAAGAAAAACCTGGTAGTCCGCGCAACCGACTATCAACTAATTGCAGGACATTTATATAAGATGGGCGTAGATAGCATCTTGTGAAGATATTTGTTAGAACATGAAAGACCAAGAGTCTTAGCAAAAGCCCACGAGGGAATAGAAGGAGGGAATTATGCAGGTAAAGCTACCGTGCAGAAGGTATTGCGTGCAAGACTATGGTGGCCAACGATTCACAGAGACTCGAAGGAGTATTGTCAAGGATGTGACGTTTGTTAAAGGGTAGGCAAACCCAACAAAATGGACGATATTCCATTACGACCACAAGTAACATTACAGGAATTTGACACGTGGGCAATAGAATTTGTGGGACCAATCAACCCACCCGCAAAAAGAACAGGGGCTCGATACATTATCACCGTGACGAAATATTTAACAAGATGATTGAAACCCACACTAGTAAAAGATTGAGCACAGAAACAGCAGTGCACTTTTTGTTTGAACACGTAATCACTAGATTTGGGTACCCAAGAGTTTTGATGAGCAACCAAGGCAGGCACTTCATAAACATCACCATCTGTGTGATGACTGAAGAGTTTGAAGTCCATCATTAGAAGAGCACACCATATCATCCACGGGAAAATGGCACATTGGAAGCCTTCAACAAAATTCTGGAGAACACACTGACAAATATCTGTAATGTCAACAGAGGAAATTGGGACCTCAAAGTACCAACAGTATTATGGGCATACATGAATACATGCAAAATTTTGATAGGGAACACACCATTTAAACTAGTTTATGGCCAAGAAGAAGTGGTGCCATTAGAATTCTTAGTACCAAGATTATGCGTAGCAGCCATCACACAAATGACCTAACGAGGTGAAATACATGAGATACCGAATCATTTACTGACCATGGAGGAAGATCGAATCTTAGCAGGATTCCACCAACAAGTTCAGAAGGCCAGAGATAAGGCTTGGCACGATAGACACATCAAGAATAAAATGTTCAAGGAAGGATATCTAGTGTTGATGTATGACAACAAATCGTTTCAGCACCCGGAAAAGCTCAGAATGCATTGGCTAGGATCGTACGAGGTAAAATCTGTCACAGATGGAGGATTTGTATAGTTAAGAGATTTAGAAGGTGCAGAAATCAAAGGAGTGATCAATGGGAGCTGACTGAAGTTGTATAAGGACATTCGACCATCCACCATGCAGTAAAAAAAGAAATAAAAAGAAATAAATAAAATAAAAAACAAAACAAAACGAAAACAAAACCAAAGAGAGTGCAGTGCACCAGAGGTAGAAAGGCCACATGAGTTTAGAAACACAAATTCAAAAAAGGATAATGGTCACATCAAAAGGGAAACAAGCAGGAAAATGAAATTTGACAAAACAAGTACGACAAGACAGCACTAGGCGGAATTGAACAATGGAAAGGATCGATGGGACACCACATTAATCACGCCAACTGGAGTCAGCAAATCAGAAGTAATGGAAAGTACAAAATTGTCGGAGATACATTGAACCCGCATTTATGGTGCATTAAACCCATAATGGAGGAAGCATCCTCGACAAGCCTCATGGGAAGCTGATACAACACGCGAGCACGGGAGCAACTAGTCTATTCGCGAAAGGAAAACAGACAGAGAGAAATAGCAGCTAGAATGCACAGAGCAAGGCTACAGAGATCAAAAAATTTATTCGAACCCAGTAAATGTTCGATAGTCACTACTATGGCACCACCAAAGTCAACAGAATCAAGCTAGAGTGCCATACCAATCGCAGTTCAAACTAGGTCATGAGGACCATTGGAAGAGGATGAACAGCAGCAGTCCAAGATCGTCAACGTTGACGAAATCCCATCCCCAAAGACAATATCGGTAAATCCCACACTGATACTAGAAGAAAATCAACATCTAGAAGCAGAGGCCATGAAGGTAGATATGCCAGCAGCAGAGCAAGAGCCTCAGATCTAGGAAGAAGAAAACCTAAAGGAGGTGCAACCAGAGTGCACCGAAACAACCCCGGAAGTTAATCGAACGGCATTGAATTCAGAAGCAACAACGCAGTTGTAGGAGATAGAGAATCAGGTCAGCACAACCATTGACTTGTTCGACAAAGAAACGCAACTTTGGACCAGGTTAGAGGAGGATCCGCAGGTCCAATGGTGGGACAAGGAAGAGGAAAGGATCAATGCAACGATCCAAGAGCTCAAGTAGAAGAAAAAGACAATACCAATCCCAGAACGAGTCAAAGGGACGCAGATGAAGAATTTGCAGGAATAACTCATCACTACGCAAACACATAAACATGAGTGTTAGGCTCAAATGGAGCCATTACAAGAACAAGTAGCGGAAGTACTGACACAAGCAGAGGAAGCTAAGACAAAAATAGCGCAGACCCAGGCAGAATGTGAAGGATTGATCAATGACGAAGTGGCAGTCCAGGTAGTGGAAACAATCAAGGAGAATACAGTGCAGGCGCTGACACAAGCAGCAGAGCTCAAGGAAAAGTTATAGATGATCACCAAGGAGATCGATGAAGCTCAAAAGGATTAGGTGGCTGAGGATAAGCCACATGTCAGTGTTGGGGGCCTATTGGCAGCAGGCCGAAGTGGAAAGAAGGATGATCGTGGGGAAATAAAGTGTGCAGAAAGTGAAGCAACAGTTGGAATGAAACGCAGCATGCACACATGCAAGAAAGCGTGCACAAGGAAAGCGACGGCTGTATGGAGGAACATGTGCACATGGGAGGAAGAACTAACGTTGGTAGGGTTAAGGTTTTGGTAACGAATTGTAATGGTTGAAAAGACAAAGATGTATAAATACCGATACTGAGGTATTGTGGACGAGTGTTGTATTTTTAGGGATTTTGTAGTTTTTTCGATTTAGTTAGTAGTTGGCTTTGCATTATTGTAGATATGTATGAGTTGATGCGATATGTAATGTTTTTTGTATGAACTATTTTTTAAATTGTTGAGCTAGAGGAGGGGAGAGAAGGTAGATATTGAGGATTATATCATAGGCTGAGGATCCTGGTGCGGTCTAGATTGCCTCATATATATCTTACCCATCTGAGGAGAATTGTAAGCGCACAGCGTTGTAGATGCAGAACTACCTTAATAAAAGAGTCGAGAGACATATCTTTGTGGATGTACCCCAAGAGGGGGTGAACCATGGTAATATTTGTGTAATGTGATGAATGAATTCATATATTTATCATTCTTTCAGTATTTACATATTGTGTTTAATGAATGAATGGGTTATTATATTGCTATGAAATATGGTTGCGTTATTAAAGAAATAAGTTGTTGAAGGTAATGCACAGTCACGAATAACAGTAGGTTATAATCACAAGTTATATTAAATGGATATGAATACAAATCTCATATCTCATACTCAATACTAGGTTTTAAACACCTGGGTCTTACAGCCACCCATTAAAGCTATCTCGACTGAGACTATGCGACACATTCTATGTGATGTGTTGCCTTCTGGTTTACCAGGAGGGTCGATAGTTTTAGATGTTTTTTTGGAAAACCAAAAGACATGAACCCTGGTTCAATAAGAAGCTCTGATTATAATAGAGGAGAGTAACCAAAATAGATTTTTCATATGTGAAAGCCTCAATTTTATGCACAAGGAATGAGATTCTCCCCAAGCTATCTTCTCGTTGAGTTAGTGCCAGACAATTACCTTTGACGTATTGAGAGTCCTCACCTCAAATCAGTTTCCACCGAGCCATGAATGTTTCTATTTTGAAACTTTATCACTAGTCACTTAGGTCTGTAACATTCGGGCCCTATTTCTCTTTACTTGACCGAAAACCCTTTTCAAGACTTAGTTAAATTTTGGGTGTGTCGTTTTAAATTGTTGAAGTTAATGGGATCGCCTCTGGTGGTTTATTGGAGAAATTTATGCAAACTCCATCGGTATTCAACCAGAGGATTAAAAATAACCTTCTCGATATTAACATTTTGATATTGTAGTATTTAGTATCAATGCCTCTGACCTATCAACAAACTTAAATGGAACACTTATGATGTCGTTCGAAAGATTTAACACAAACTCTTCCGACGATCTTTCCATGAACTTCATCATTATAGTTGGAGGACTTACCAAAAACTTGTCCGGTATTACAAGGGAACTTCCTAAGTTTCGCTCTGATTCTATATTTCCATTCTAGTTAGGTTCCCATTAATCTCTCTGATGTATATTTTTTCTCACCAAAGACCTTTGTGAGAACTTCATCGAGCCAAAATGGAAAGCTCGCCACTTATTCTTCTGATACATAAGTCCATTCTAGTGAATTTCCTTTGATATACTATGATATATACTGAAGAATTTCCCATGAACCGATCTGACCATGAACCTTTTCTCCATAATCCAAATTAACATCAAAATGCAACGATCTGCCTAGACTTTCCTCAAGCTAAGCTAGTATTCCTGAAGTCCTACATAATTTCGCCAATCATCCTATCATCATCGAATGATGATTTCCCTCCCAGCATCGACACAAGTGACTCTTCAGGTATCTGACACAGGCATGGGAAGTTTTTTTTCAATGTTCATTCACTGCTCAAATTCTTCTTTCTAATATGCTTACAGGGATTGATGTTTTCATGTTTATTTTCTCACCTGGTTTTTTTCCCTAATTATGACTATGTGTTTCAAATTCATAAACTTCCCCACAAAAGAATATAACAAGAAAATAACCTTCCACATAGGCTTCTAGCAGTGGAATCAAGTAGGAGGAAGAGCCCAATTCCCTAGGAGTATTGTGTGATGACACAACAAAACTCATAGAGAAAAGAGGAGACCCACTCAAATGGGGTGAGGTTTTTCATATGTTCAAAATAAATACGTTTCCAATGAAAGATGAATATCAAGACAAACTTCAAATATTCAAGAATATTCATAGGTCAAGACTACATAGGGTGGTATCTCTTCCTACGATGCTCCCTTGTGCAGATGAAATTGTGTGGATTATCAAGCTTGTGGATTTGGAAAACAGATACATACTCAACGCTAGGGGAGAGCCCATAGCTTCATTCTAGCCAGTCGATATGGGAAAATATTATCATCTAGAAAAGGGAACCCAAAAGTTGGATGATGAACTCCTAAGAAATTTCAACACAAAGAAAAAGACCTATTCAATACCTGGTACAAGATAGACAAATATTTAAAGCACGGGTCGTCTGGCGAGTATCCAACCACCACGCTCAGAGAACCCTACCAATATATGGTGGAGACATTGTACAAACTATATGGGGATCGATATGCTTCTATATTTACTCTATCCTTAATTCCCTTCATCAAATATTGCATAGATGAAGGGTCAACATTCGAATGGGATGAAATCATATCAGCAAGTTTGACAAAATTTATCACAGTTGTTATGGATACTGAGCCTGGGACCTTTTCGAATTTTCACGCGTCATCATATCTATTGGAAATTATGTGTGTATCACATCAACATCCTAATATGTGTTGGGCATGGTAATTTATAGACCCATCCATACACATTTACTACAAGGTGCTCTGGAAGCACAAGTATGGAACAGATTACCATAAGATATGCGATCAATTATTCGCACCTTTATATGAATTCATTTTGTGTGCGCTAGCCCAATTCATGACAAATAAGGTACTATAAATAATCATAAATATTGGGGATTGGTACCTAATGGAACATGGGATGTATATCAATATATACAAAGCTACCAAAGATCCCCACCTACTCCCAATAATTGTCCCAAAAAATATAGTACTACAAGAGACTGTGTATCAAACAATGATCCATGGAGTCGTGGAAGCTCTCAATCACAACAATAAGGCTATTTGGAATCTAATCCCATTATGGATCATCTCATACTGATTCACAAAAACTAAGCATGCTCAAGATGAAGTGGATACGTTTCTATCATACCACTTCAGAGAGGAAATATTTTAAAGGGTGACATCAAGAAAGTGGTCAAGGGACACTGCAATCAAATCAACCATCCTTGGGAGTACACTTCGGTTGTTTGGAAGAAGAAGTGCAATATGGGGCACAAACATATGATGAAGTCATTTCCAAGTGACAAGGAAAACCCATAGGAAGGGTTGTTGATGAGGAGAAGGCACGTGACGAAGTACGAAAGAAAGAAGAAGAACATGTAACATTGAAAGAATCCATTGCAACGACATCCACACATTATGGATCAGTCGAGGAAGAAGAAACAACATTCGATAAGAAAAGAATAAAAAAGAAAAATTTTCAGAAAAAGAAGGAGGACACAGCAGAAGAGAAGAGAAAAAACGATGAAGATAGAGCTAAGGAAAAAGTTAATGCAACAACAACAACTAAAGTAGAAGCAAAATCAAAGGAATTTTTCAAGAAGGAAGTAGAATTTGAAGATGAACATAAAGAAATAACTAAAAGAGTTACAACAAAATAAATAGTAGTGGCGGAAGTGACACAAAGAGAAGAAAATGAAGCTACAACCAAGGCATCATGGGAGGAACAATGGAATAGAGGTGAAGAGGTTCTAAAAAATGGTGCCTCGCCAATGGACATTGACCTTCTAGATTCATTGACAGAAGTCCCGAACAGTTATCCTCAATTCAGTGGAATGGAATTGGGACTTCACACTCCATATAAACCGAGTAGCGTGTCGAACTTGAAAAGGTTTACGTCTGACAAATCCATTGGGCACATCGTGCAACAACAGTTCTTAAAGTTCATGGTCATAGGGGGGAACCCATTATCTTTCATCATATATAACATTGTAACAAAGGTTTTTAACCAATATCCACTTTCCATAGCATCCATTGGCACCGCTTTTAATACATCCATAGAGCAGAACCTTAAGAAATTGTATAGCCAAATCTAGAAGAAATATGCCAAGATCAGGGAACTAGAACAACAACTCCAACAATTGAGGATCGATGAAGGAAGCTGATGATAATTCAAAGCATGTACACAGAAAGTGAGGATATATTTGGAGGATTCCATCATGGACATGTATGCCCACTTTCACATCTTTCGGTAGGTGGAAGCCACCATAATGGAACAACATAGTTGAGTGCAATCCAATAACACCCAGCTCATCACCATCCATAAAGGTTTAGGTTATATAGACAGATGGATCACCAAAAAACTAAACTCTCTGACCGACCTTCATTACCCCACAAAGATAGAAAGAAAAATTGGTTATTATTTGTTTGATCAGTGTCAACAAGTTGGGCAAAGAGTAGAAAAGGAGACAACCAACTCACTAGCAATATGTACTCAACTTCAGAAAGAAACACAAGTTTCTATACATAAGTGTCATCTCCCTCCCATTGAAGACCTTGGAAATACCCTCACCATGGAACAGGTCCTCGAAAATATCCAGCAACGTAAGAGTCACATGCGAGAGATAATTGAATCAGCCACGAAGGTGACAATGGATATAATAGAGAAACACCTCATATATCCTACCAAAATACACACCATGATTCAAGAATTCATGGCTAGCATGGAAAAGGACATGAGGAACTTCACTGATCACACAGTCGTACATGAAGCTTCCCTCGAGGAATTCTCATTCTACAAGGTCATATCACTCTACGACCATCTCCACATTTTGACAGCTTACATTAGAGACAAGAGCGCTTGAATAAGATGAAATAGAAAATTTGAATTTGCTAACAATTGTTTTCTATTTCGTCTTTTTACAACCATCCTCGGTTTTTTCCCCATTATCACACATGTCAATATCTAGTGGGGGAAGCTTAAAGGTATTTTTAACTCCTTGTTGAAGTCAATAAGAATTTTTTCAGGAGTTATCAAATTTTGTATAAATAAAGGAACAAGCCCATTTTGAAAAGGGTTCTTCAAGCATTGTATGCACTCACAAAACTATTTTTGGATAAAATATTATGTTAACTAATATTGAGAAGCCCTCAGGGCTAGTTTTGACAAAGAGAAGAACTTATGTAAATTGTTGTTTGTTGTGAACTATTTTTAGTAGATCATCTACTATGTAAGAATATGTTTTTGCCTATAGATTTTTCTTAAGAAATAATTATTTTTATTATAGATTTGTTATTCTTTCTTATGTTTATGTCCTGAGAATATGAGTTGTTAATGTATATGATAATATGATCTAGAATATTATGTTTATGTATTCATGTGCATATGTTGTCTAACGTTTCTTCCTCACAACAACTATCTGAGTGAATTTATTTGTAGTGTTTAGTTTCATTTCATATACTCATTTGGTTATGATAGTTTGATCCTAGCTAGGATAACATATATTAGTTTCCTTTTATGCAATTAGATAGTCTTCATATACATGTCCATTCAAAAACCATCCAACCATCCCCCTCACAACTAGTAATGGTATTCAGGCCAAAATATAAATGGGTTTCCTAAACCAAACAGTGCATATTCTAATTGAGACCATGGATCGGGGGGTACCCCTTATTGTTGAAGGGAAATTATGTCCCATCAACATAATTGGAAATAGAAGGAGGGATTGAATTTGTATGTCTCATTTAAAATCATGACAAATGATTGCTCGTTCCTGCAAAAATATTCTTGTTCAACCATGTTTCCCTCATATCCCTTCTAAATAGGATGTTATCTTTTAAGATTCAAATATTTCATTTGAGATTGTTACTCATAGCCCTGAACACTAGCCAAAAGCTTGGTATCATGTACCTAATGAAGAGTTTGCTAAAACTCCTCCTATTACATGTCCACATGATAAATTTCTCGGTCAACTGCCTATAGCCTAAAAACTCCCTAGGAGGAGAGTTGCTTGTATATGACAACCTGAGAATTGGGAAAACATTCGTTTTGACTCTGTAGAGGATTTTATTGAAACTTCTCTACATGAATTACATGTACCCTTGAGTCAAATTCCTCCCACACATCCTCATCCTACTCCTAGTTTGGAAGAAAATTTTGACGGTCAAGATCCAGGATCTGATACTGAAGATAACATGGGTGAAAATCGAAATAGAAGACCAGTGATTCCACCATGGATTTCCCAAGGTGATATAAACTTAGTGGAACCTATGCATGATTTATCCAAACATCAAGAAAAACTTCTCCCAAAATTTGACCCGGACAAATCCATCTCACCAGAAGATCATATAAAGAATCTATTTCTAGCCACCCCTATCCTTGTTGTTTGTTATGAAGATGTGGTTTGTAGACTATTTACTTACACCTTTGAAAACAAAGCTTCCAAATGGTATTTTAACCTCCCTCTTGACTCTCTAACTAGATGGGAAAAAATTGAAAAAACCTTCATTGGAAATTTTGGTGAAGAGAAAACTCTTGCGACTTTATACAAAGAATTAATGGACAAAGTGTCCTCAGACACACAATTTTATTAATAGGAAAAGAAATTACATAAGATACATTGCAAGAGTTTACATCACAACAACTCAATACTCTTGCAATGAGCAATATATAGGCTAAAAGTCCTAACAAACTCAAGATATGGATCACTTATTAAATAAACAAGTGTCCATTTACAATAAATG
>JZKD02S0168025.1:214242-227954 GCA_000966675.3 Picea glauca
TCTAAAAGTCTACATTTATTTATCAAATGTTCTAGATTATTAATTTAATATTCTAAATTAATAATCTTTTTATTCTAACTTTATAAACTATGATAATTGTATTTTGGATTATCTAACAAGAATTAGGGACCCAGAATATGGAAAAGAAAGAAAAAATAAAGGAATTTAACAATGCTTTACTACATTCCTCAATAAGTTTTCTCTTCTAACCACTCCTTTGAAAACCTTAGTTGTTGAATACTATACTTCAACTTTGAACCCTTCTATAGGCATGTTTTTTAAACGAGTTGGCAAGGTTACCTTGGCTTAGAATTTTGAAGAAGCTAAATTTGTTGAAAAGGAGTTGTTTTCTTACTACATTCACCCATCATTTGAGGAAACTAAATTAGTTGGGAAGAAACCTTTGTTATTGATTGAACCTCCTAAGAAGGAACCCAAATATCTGGACAGTGCAGTTAATTTGGTTAAGAAGTTGTTGAATGAGTTAATAGACCTTAAGAATAATGATAAGGAAGGACCTTCAAGGCCTAGACCTTTTTGTCCATTCTTCAAAAGGAATGACAACCCACCGAAGCCACTATAAGTCCCACAACTTACTCTAAATCTGGATAAATTCAGCATGGTTGATTTCTTCTCATACCACCAGCAGAATAATTCTAAAAAAACATGTCCTCGGTGGGTTAATTATATGACCTTGGTCATCAACCAGATTCTAGATCAACAAGACATAAACGATGAACATCCCAAGGAAGCATGAAATGAAGAATATGATGTATGGGACTGATATATAGACTTGAACGATGAGAAGATAGAAGAATTTTTTGTGGGAGATACACATTTCATAAAACTTTCCCCCCAAGACTACAACCTATGCAGTAAAGGTGTTGTCCTCAACACTTCTCTACCCTTGAGAACCAATGTTTCTCTTAGAAAGATAACCCCTCTCATCCCTATTCAGAAGCCAAACACTTCAAACCCAACAATATCCAACAATAATCTCAATACCTATGTTTCAGCCAATAGCAACAAACTAGGCACTTCAACCCCATCTATAACCAACAATAAACCCAAAACTTCAACTATCAACAATAGATTCGACGCATCACAACCAAACAAAAAGACAATCAAGCATGAAACCGACACTTCAGATTATAATTTTATTGAATATATGAAGAAAAATAAAGCTAACATATCTATGTATGATATCTGCATGCTACCTCGGAAATGTATTATGATTCTTGACACTTTCAATCCTAACAACTCTCAGAAGAAGACTCTTATTGTAACCAACAACATTTCTAAAACCAGTGAAGCAAAGGAAGAGTATAAAGTGTAAATTAAATATTCCATAATGAAATCATCATATGTGCACATTCAAAGTCTCAGATTCCACCCTTTTCTACTTACATATGAAATTTTTCATTTTAATGTACATAATTTCTTAGCATACTTTGTTGCTTCTTCCAATATCATGCCATCCTTTGTGTGCCAAAAGATCAATGTTGTCTTGAAAATAAATACTACTAGGATCATACAATTAGATATATTTTATGTTAAAGTGCGAGGTGAACTTAAAGATTTTATGATTAGATTGGCATCGAATCCTAGGTTTCATCAAGTCATTGACATTGTTGTGGTTGATATTCCAAAAATCTATGGTTTGTTGTTGAGCGGAGATTGGTATGTGAAACTTCAAGGTTATTTCTATAGAGATTGGTCCCACTTATGGCTCTCGTACAAAGGTAAGCCAAATCAGATTCGAGTGAACAACAAGGCTCATATGAAGCATACAGTAACCGAACTCGAAGGTAAGAATGACCCCGTAATATTTTCCCATATTGTTTTGGGAAATTGTTTTTTAGAGACCAACCATGGATGTTATGAAGCGTAGCCATCTCCAATTAAAAAAAACATGCAGTTCCAACTCCTTCCATTCACTCGGGCTAACGATAATTCTTGTACTGTATTAAAAGAACTATGTTATTAGTGACTAGCCCAATTGCACATAATAACATATGGATGATGTTATTTGATGGCTCCATATCTCAATAGGGAGTCGAACAGGATGTCTTCTTGTTGATCCAGAACAAATTAAAATGCTCATATCATTCCACTAAGACTTTGAATACACCAACAATACTGTTGAATATGAAGCCTTGGTCCAAGGCCTGAAAACTGCCATCGACCTTAAGGTAAAATTCCTTTGAGTATTTGGTGATTCGGAGATAGTTTTTTGACATGTAAGAAACACTATTAAATGTTGTCTCCCCACTTGAAAGGTTATAAACAAGAGGTATGGAACCTACTCTATTTCTTTTGATATTTTAATATTAAGTCTATACCTCATTGTCAAAACATTGTTGCAGACATTTTGGAAAATGCAGCCTCTATATTCATGCCTCTTAATGACGGTTTTTCTTTTGAAATAATTTTCATGCCTTCTATATCAGACAACGTCATGAACTGGAGAGTGTTCAAAAATGATACCTAGATCATAAATTTCCTCACTAGCACTAACGTGTTCCAGGACTCTATAATAGATGATGAAGTGCATGAACAAGATCTTCGGGAACACTGAGACGATACGAGTAAGATAAAAACAAATTGCATCCCAAAAAATGTATTATTGCTTAAAAATTTATTTGATCTGTAAACTAAGTTCAAAAAACCTATGAATATGAATACCAACAACTCTATTATGATGAACTTTCTAGTGAATCTAGGAACTATTGAACAACCTAAATATGTCAATCTGGGAACCTGTTGTTTAGAGGCAGAGAAGCATGCATTCACACAGTTATTTAAGAAATATCGTGATGCATTTTCTTGGATATATGAATATTTGAAAACCTATAACACTTGTATCTTTCAACATGTGATTCCTATCAAATAAGGTGTCAATTCCTTTCAATATAAGTTGATAAAAATACATTCGATGTTTGAACCACTTATTTATAAGGAACTCAAGAAGTTGTTGGATGCTCGGATCATCTTCACAGTTCGTCACTCAACCTGGGTTTCCAACCTAGTGCCCATCAGAAATAAATCGTGGGAGACAAGATTGTGCATAGATTTCCAAAATATGAATCAAGATTTTGATAAGTACAACTATCCAATTCCTCCTATGGAACAAATCCTACAACTCATCTCTAGGTTTAAAATGTTTTCTCTTTTAGCTGGTTTTTCTGGTGATAATAAGGTTCTCGTAGCATAACAAGACCACTTTGAAGACCGATTAAAGATCACTTTTAGGACAGAGTGGGGAACATATGCATATCGTAGAATGTCCTTCAATCTAATAAACATTGGTGTTACCTTTCATATGGAAATGGGCATAGATTTCAAAGGCCTAATTAGTCATAGTATTGTAATCTATCTTGATGATGTCATGGTTTATTAAAAACAAAGATTTTTTCACCCAAAACATCTGAAGAAGATATTTGAAAGATGCACAAAATATGGTATTTCTCTAAACCTCGAGAAGAGAATCTTTTTCATTTCAAAAGGTAAATTTTTGGGGCTCATTATTTCAAAATATGGGAATTATGTGGACCAATAATGAACTAAAGTTATTATTTCAATCCCACCTCCACATATCAAAAGGTCTATGTAGTCCTTTTTTCGGAAAAATCAATTTTGTAAGAAGATTTGTTATGTATTTTGTTGAAATTGTTAAACCCCTTCAGCAGATGATAAATAAAGACATGTAATTTAAGTGGACATCTATTGAAAAGGAGTCCTTTGATAATATCAAGGCTTCCATAGCAGCTACACCTTCTTTACAAAGCCCAGAATTTACTAAGTACTTCTTGTTATATACTTTTTCTTCTGAACATTCTCTTGCAGCAATGCTCACTCAAAAAGACTTGCAAGGGAATGAGTGCCCCATCGCCTTTATGAGAACTGGACTCCAAGATTCTCAATTGAATTATCCATTGTTAGAAAATAAATTTTTTTTCCACAAAGCTATCAAATAGTTCAGGACCAATATACTAAAAAAACTTACCAAGGTAATTGTCCCTCACCCGAAGGTCAAATATTTATTTGTGCAGAGGGAACTAGGAAAGAGATGAGGCAATTGGATGGTAGATTTACAAGAGTGTGACCTTGAATTCAAACCAAAAAACATCACTAGAGGTCAATTCCTATGTAAGTTGGAAATTGGAGTCACAGATTCTGAAGATGAAGAAGAAGATGGATGGCAAGAGGAACACCCTCTATATACCACAAGACCCTTATGTCCCATCAATTTAGAATTAATGTTATAATGATCTCAAATAATATCTTCATCATGGAACCACTCCTGATCATATTAATTCCAAACAAAAGAGAGCGTTAACGTTGAAGTTTACACAATATCAGTTGATTAACAACATCTTATTCAGAAAATAATATGTCGGGGTTCTACTCCAATGTCTTGAAAATAAATATGATGACAAGGTTATCAAAGACATGCATGATGGATGAGATGGAGTTCTTTTTTCAGAAGAGATTGTTTGAAGATTGGTTGTTGTCATTGATGTCAACCCTAGTCATTGGTTGTAGTCATTGATGTCAACCCTAGGCACTGGCTTCTGGACCCCACAGTTGATCGAAGTATATAGACATGAAGGAAATTACACATGCATATACATCACCCATGGATGGATAGTATAAGTCATGCCACTTCTGGTGGTATGTGGCATGTCACGTGACTCCTCACAATTGAGGAGAAATGAATTTTTGAAGATGACAATGTGAATTGAAGCAGAAACTACATGTCATCCCTAATGTTAAAAGGAAGTGACATAAAGGGTATAATACATATCATTATACATTCATTTTAAAACACACACAAGTTTTTTAATTAACAAGCATATATAAGTCAAATTTCAGAGGAAATATGAAGCAAAGAAGGTCGAATTTCAAGGGAGGATGAAGTCTTTTGGTGATGTGTTCTAAGGTATGTTATTTACGGGTCATCTTACCATTTTTGTTATAAATTTGTTTCTAGAATGATTCATATGGTGAAATTAGGAGGTTATTGATAAGACATATCTAGGTACCTGTGGTAAAAATTTCATCTCTTTATTCGCTATACTTTTGGCGATACACTCTATGGAAGATAGGTTTTTTGACTAGTCTTGAAGCTAGTCATAAACAGGTGTTTCGGGTAAAACAGTCATAACGTATTCATAGAGAATCCAAATGAAGTGATACCAATTGAATTGGCAAGAGTATGGGCTTTAGTTTCTTTTGTACCAATTTCAGAATCTTATGTTAAATAATGAGCATGGGGCATTCTATACAAGTTCGCTCTCCTGAATAAACCAAAATTGAATAAGGTCTATCATTTTCTCTATAACTCCTTTTCTAGTACTATTCAAGGAGTGAAACTTGGAGGAGTTTCAGATAATACATTGAGTAATATTATCTACAGGATCAAAGTATTCCAAGAAGTGAAGAATTGCAAAAGTTGAAGAAGTCGCAGGAAGCATTATCAGGTTCTATGTGGTAGTTTTTTTATGGTGATAATTTGATGTAAAGTTTTATTATCTCTCATATATTGTTGGGTGGAAGGAAGGGGCAAGGATGGAGAGGTCAACCCTCTCTTGATATTGGAGGATTGTATCTTCCTTTTGGAGGTTTATCCCTCCATTTATATTTGGAAGATGTAGCTTCCCTTGGAATTCATTACTTCCCTTGAACAATAACTATTGATTATTACTCATATAGTGTGTATGGTCTATTGTGGTGTATTTGTGTAAATCTTCTACTATTGTTAATTGCTCATTGGATATAATTGAATATATAATCTAGTTGAAGTATAAGTTGAATTTTTTTTTAAATTGTACTTGATACTGATTCACCCCCCTCTCGGTATCAACAACTGGTGTCAGAGTGGGTTACCTTTAGTACAGTTTAACCACTAGAAGGAAGATCCTAAGAAGAAATGGAAGACAACATTCCAAATGGGATTCCACCATTTGATGGAAGCAATTTTGAATACTAGAGTAATAGAATGCAAAATTACTTGAAATATCTTGAGGCAGATGTTTGGTTCTCAGTTTCTTTAGGATCAAATTCTTTGAAAAAACCAAAGATTGCACTTCAGAAAGAAGCAAGAAGAAACAACAAATTGGCAATAGATACAATCCTAGATGGATTGACAGATTCAATGAAATAAAAGGTGGGATCATGTGCATCAGCAAAAGATATTTGGGACAAGATACAAGACCTTTATGCAAGGGAAGAAGTAGAAGAAGAAGAAGAAGTTGAAGCAAATTACAACATCTCAGATTTCAAAGAAGCAAATAGAGGTGAGTTATTTTTCTTTAATTGTGAAGGAGTAGGACATGTTGAATTTGAATTTTCTTATCCAAGGATTGAAAGATATTATACTGAAGAAGAAAATTCCAATGAAGAAGAAGAAAATCATGAAGCGGATATGATTCAACAAGAAGATGAGAATCTTAAAAAATTTAAGCATGTTGAGATTGAAAATAGAAATCCCAAAAACATGCATAGACAACTAAGAAGTGAATTGTGTAGTTGTGAAAATAAAATTCAAATCTCTAAGAAACAATTATAATACTTTGAGAAAGTAAGAGAAGAAACCATTTCCTTGAAACTCTACTCGAAGGAGCAAGAAGAATAGGAGAAGTAACCAATGTCCAAATGATGAAGAAAGAAGAAGATTGTGAGAAACTTGAACAAGAAGTTGTCTCATTGAGGAAGAGCTTAAGAAACTCTCAAGTGTAAAAAGACTTAACACATCTTAGATGCATGGGTGAAACTTCATACAAAGAAGATTCAAATACCAACAAGAAGGTTGAAGAAAGCTCTACACAGACACGTGATGAGAAGTGGACCAGGATACCAGAAAGAATGAATGATTACAAAAGAGATGAATATCCAAGAAGACATCCTACCTTCAAGAATCAAAGAAGCTTCAATCAGTATGAAGGAAACTACGGAAGAGTATATCATGAACCCAAATAGACTACACAACAAAGAAGGTCAATTACTCCCAGGTATCAAATTTTTTGTCTTGGTCATTGTTCTACTTGCAAAAATTTTGGACATAAGGAAATTAATTGTAGAATCAATGAAAGGAACAACTATGCAAGAAACATGAATGGTGTAAATAGAATATATGGAAACTATCATGGATTTGTCAAAAGAAGTTATAATTCATTTTCCACATTGATGGAAAAAAAAATGTTGTATTCTATAAATGTAATTATCTTGGTCAGAAAGCATGAAATTGCAGATATATGAATGAAGATGCTCATATGCAAATTTCCCTATGCAAACCACAGTATGGAGAAGGAAAGAGATTCCAAACAATGAATATTGTCAAATAGCATTGACCACTAAAGAATTTAAAGAAGAAGATGAATCGTACATAGACAATGGATGTTCTTCACACATGACCGGGGATCAAGACAAATGCATCATCTTGAAGAGAAAGGGTGGCAATTTTTCATTTGGAGATTAGTCATTTGCCAAAATACTTTGAAAAGGTGTACTAGAGCTTGGAAGCAAAAATGTAAAAGAAAAGAATGTCCTATTGGTTGAAGACTTGAAGCATAATCTACTCAGTGTTAGTAAAATGTGTGATCAAGGATATACTCTCACGTTAGACTCGCAAAGATGAAAAATCAAAGAAGAATGTTCAGGAAGATTGGTTGCAACTGCAACAAGAAGACCAAGTAAGATATACGTCCTAGATCCACAAAAAATCTCCAAGGGAGAAAGAGACCATAAAAATGAAGTGTTATTAAGTGCTATATGTTCAAGGGGAGTATCCCCAAAGAAGAGAGTTATCGTTTTCCATTAAACTCAGGGGGATCAGCCCCACCCTTGGCCATTGATGTCAAAGGGGGAGAGAAACCAAGAGCATGAGTGTTTCCATCAATGACAAAGGGGGAGATTGTTGGAATATTGGTTGTTGTCATTGATGCCAACCCTAGTCATTGGTTGTAGTCATTGATGTGAACCCTAGCCATTGGCTTTTGGACCCCATAGTTGATAGAAGTAGATAGACATGAAGGAAATTACACATGTAGATACAACACCCATGGATGGATATTATAAGTCATGCCTCTTCTAGTGGTATGTGTCACGTCACGTGGATCCTCACAATTGAAGAGAAATGAATTTTTGAAGATGATAGTGTGAATTGAAGCAGAAACTACATGTCGACCCTAGTGTTAAAAGGAAGTGACATAAAGGGTATAAATACATATCATTATACATTCATTTTAAAAACACACAAAAGTTTGATGTTTTTAAGTTTCTGTGGTGAGGAGTTTCGTATGTGTTGTTCAGATAATCCAAATTTGGTGTAATCTTCAAAGGAACAAGGATTGTTAATGAACAAGGAGATATAAGTCTAATTTCAGAGGAAATATGAAGTAAAGAAGGTCGAATTTCAAGGGAGGATGAAGTATTTTGGTGATGTGTTCTAAGGTATGTTATTTACAGGTCATCTTACCATTTTCAATATAACTTTGTTTCTAGAATGATTCAGATGGTGAAATTCAGAGGCTATTGAGAAGACGTATCTAGTTACTGGTGGTAAAAATTTCATCTCTTTATTCGATATACATTTGGTGATAAACTATGTGTAAGATAGGGTTTTTGACTAGTCCTGAAGCTAGTCATAAACAGGTGTTCCTGGTAAAACATGCATAGCGTCTTCATAGAGAATCCAAATGAAGTGAGACCAATTTATTTGGAAATAGTACGGGATTTAGTTTCTTTTGTACTAATTTCAAAATATTATGTTAAATATTTAGCACGAGATATTATGTACTAGCTCGCTCTCGTGAATAAACCGGAATTGAATAAGCTCTACCATTTTCTCTATAACGCCTTTTCTAGGAGGATTCAAGGAGTGAAACTTGGATGAGTTTCATAGAATACATTGAGTATTATTATCTATAGGATCAGAGTATTCCAAGAAGTGAAGAATTTTAGAAGTTGAAGAAGTCTCGGGAAGCATTATTAGGTTCTATGTGATGGTTGGTTGATGGTGATAATTTAATGTAAAATTTTATTATCTCTCATATATTCTTGGGTGGAAGGAAGGGGAAAGGATGGAGAGGTCAACCCTCTCTTGATATTGAAGGATTATATATTCCTTTTGGAGGTTTATCCCTTCCTTTATATTTGGAAGTTGTAGCTTCCATTGGAAGTCATTACTTCCCTTGAACAATAACTATTGATTATTTGTCATATATTGTGCATGGTGTATTGTGGTGTATTGTGGTGTATTGGTGTAAATATTCTACTATTGTTCGTTTCTCATTCGATATAATTGAATATATAATTTGGTTGAATTATAAGTTGGAAAAAAAAAAAATTTACTTGATACTAATTCACCCCCCTCTCAGTATCAACAATCGGAATCGGAGCGGGTTACCTTTAGTACAGTTTAACCACTGGAAGGAATATCCTAAGCAGAAATGGAAGACAACATTCCAAATGGGATTCCACCATTTGATGGAAGAAATTTTGAATATTGGAGTAATAGAATGGAAACTTACTTGAAATCGCTTGGGGCATATGTTTAGTTCTCAGTTGCTTCAGGATACAATTCTTTGAAGAAACCAAAGACTACAGCTCAGAAGGAAGCAAGAAGGAACAACAAATTGGCAATAGATACCATCCTAGATGGATTGACATATTCAGTAAAATCCAAGGTGGGATCATGTGCATCGGAAAAATAGCTTTGGGACAAGCTACAAGACCTTTATGCAAGGGAGGAAGCAAAAGAAGAAGAAGAAGTTGAAGCAAATTACAACATCTTAGATTTCAAAGAAGCAAATAGAGGTGAGTTCTTTTGCTTTAATTGTGAAGGAGTAGGACATGTTGAATTTGAATGTCCTTATCCAAATAGTGAAAGAGATGATATTGAAGAAGAAAATTCCAATGAAGAAGAAGAAAATCATGAAGCAGAAATGATTCAACAAGAAGATGAGAATCTTAAAAAATTGAAGCAAGTTGAGATTGAAAATAGAAATCTCAAAAACACGCATAGAAAACTAAGAAGTGAATTGGATAGTTGTTAAAAGACAATTAAAATCTTGAAGAAACAATTAGAAGACTTTGAGAAACTAAGAGAAGAAACCATCTCCTTGAAAAATCTACTCGAAGAAGCAAGAAGAATAGGAGAAGTAAGGAATGTCCAAATGATGAAGAAAGAAGAAGATTGTGAGAAACTTAAACAAGAAGTTGTCTCATTGAGGAAGAGCTTAAGAAACTTTCAAGTGTCAAAAGACTTAACACATCTTGGATGCATGGGTGAAATTTCATACAAAGAAGATTCAAATACCAACAAGAAGGTTGAATAAATCTCTACACATACAGGTGATGAGAAGTGGACAATGATACCAGAAAGAAGGAATGATTACAAAAGAGATGAATATCCAAGAATACCTCTTACCTCCAGGAATCAAAGAAGCTTCAATTAGTATGAAGGAAACCACAGAAGAGTATATCGTGAACCTAGATGGACTACATCACAAAGAAGGTCAGTTACTCCCAGGTATCAAATATTTTTCTTGGTCATTGTTATACTTGCAAAACTTTTGGTCATAAGGAAATTAATTGCAGAATCAATGAAAGGAACAACTATGCAATAAACATGAATGGTGTAAATAGAAGATATGGAAATGATCGTGGATTTGTCAACAGAAGTTATAATTCATTTTCCCCATTGATGGAAAAAAATATTGTATGCTACAAATGTAATTATCTTGGTCACAAAGAACGAGATTGCAGATATATGAATGATGATGCTCCTATGCCAAATATCCCTATGCCAACCACAATAGGGAGAACGAAAGAGATTCCAAACAATGAAGATTGTCGAATAGCATTAACCACTGAATAATGTAAAGAAGAATATGAATAGTACATAGACAGTGGGTGTTATTCACACATGACTGGGGATCAAGACAAATTCATCAGCTTGAAGAGAAAGGGTGGAAATGTTGCATTTGGAGATGACTCATATGCCAAAATACTTGGAAAAGGTGTAGTAGAGATTGGAAGAAAAAATGTAAAAGAAAAGAATGTCCTATTGGTTAAAGACTTGAAGCATAATCTACTCAGTGTTAGTAAAAGTTTTGATCAGGAATATACTCTCACGTTTGACTCACAAATATGAAAAATCAAAGAAGAAGGTTCAGGAAGATTGGTTGCAACTGCAACAAGAATACCAAGTAACATATACATCCTAGATCCATGAAAAAACTCCAAGGAAGAAAGAGACCATAAAAATGAAGTGTTATTAAGTGTTATATGTTCAGGGGAGCAACCCCAAAGAAGAGAGATACCTTTTTCCATTAAACTCAGGGGGAGCAGCCCCACCCTTTGTCATTGATGTCAAAGGGGGAGAGAATCCAAGAGCATGAGGACAGGGGGTGCATGAGTGTTTTCGTCAATGACAAAGGGGGGTATTATTGGAAGATTGGTTGTTGTCATTAATGTCAACCCTAGCCATTGGTTGTATTCATTGATGTCAACCCTATCCATTGGCTTTTGGACCCCACAATTGATCAAAGTAGATGGACATGAAGGAAATTAAAAATTCAGATACAACACCCATGGATGGATATTATAATTCATGACTCTTTCGATGGTATGTGGCACGTCACGTGGATCCTCACGATTGAGGAGAAATGCATTTTTGAAGATGACAATGTGAATTGAAGTAGAAACTACATGTCGGCCCTAATGTTAAAAGGAAGTGACATAAAGGGTATAAATACATATCATTATAAATTCATTTTAAAAATACACACAAGTTTGTTAATGAACAAGGAGAAATAAGTCGAATTTCAGAGGATATATGAAGTAAAGAAGGCCAAATTTCAAGGGAGGATGAAGTCTTTTGATGATGTGTTCTAAGGTATGTTATTTACAGGTCATCTTACCATTTTCGCTATAAATTTGTTTCTAGAATGATTCAGATGGTGAAATTCGGAGGCTATTGAGAAGACATATCTAGGTACCTGTGGTAAAAATTCCATCTCTTTATTCGCTATGCTTTTGGAGATACACTATGTGAAAGATAAGGTTTTTCACTAGTCTTGAAGCTAGTCATAAACAGGTGTTCCAAGTAAAATAGTCATAACGTCTTCATAGAGAATCCAAATGAAGTGAGACCAATTGCATTGGAAAGAGTACAAGATTTAGTTTCTTGTGTACTAATTTCAGAATATTATGTTAAATATTGACCGTGGGGAATTACGTACAAGTTTGTTCTCCTAAATAAACCAGAATTGAATAAGGTCTACCATTTTCTCTATAACTCCTTTTTTAGAAGGATTCAAGGAGTGAAACTTGGAGGTGTTTCAAAGGATACATTGAGTAATATTATCTACAGGATCAAAGTATTCCAAGAAGTGAAGAATTGTAGAAGTTGAAGAAGTCTCAGGAAGCATTATCAGGTTCTATGTGATGGTTGGTTGATGGTGATAATTTAATGTAAAGTTTTATTATCTCTCATATATTCTTGGGTGGAAGGAAGGGGAAAGGATGGAGAGGTCAACCCTCTCTTTATATTGGAGGATTGTATCTTCCTTTTGGAGGTTTATCCCTCCCTTTATATTTGGAATTTTCAGCTTCCCTTGGAAGTCATTACATCCCTTGAACAATAACTATTGATTATTTCTCATATATTGTGCATGGTGTATTATGGTGTATTGGTGTAACTCTTCTACTATTGTTCATTTCTCATTGTATATAATTGAATATATAATTTGGTTCAAGTATAAGTTGAAAAAAAAATTATACTTGATATTGATTCACCCCCCTCTTAGTATCAACAGAGACAACATCCCACAAGATATTGAGAGATGGGTACTACTATCTGATATTATTCAAATATGCTCATGCCTACTCTCATAGCTATGAAGTTTGCCAAACATCCACCAGAAGAGAGCACAAGTAATTTCTTCCACTTCATTCTATTGTTGTTTAAGATCCCTTTGAACAATGGGGGTTAGACATAATCAGTGAGATCAATCCTCACTCATCCAAACAGCAAAGGTATATTCTAACTACCACTGATTATTTTAGACGTTGGACTGAAGCAGTACCTCTAACAAAAGTAAAAGATGAGGTGGTAATAAATTTTATTGAACAACACATAATGACCAGGGTTGGAGTACCTAACACTCTTATATTTGATAACACGACATATTTTTCAACGTTTAAATTGGATGATTTTTCTCTAGAAAAGGGGATCACTTTAAAATATGCATCCAACTATTACCCTTAGGGAAATGGTCTGGCTGAATATACAAATAAGAATCTGATCCACATTCTCAAATGAACTATAGTAGATTAGTAGATAAATTAGCATAATTTTCTACCCAACTCCCTCTAGGTTGACTGTGTCACTTCCAAAGCTTCTATACGGACCTCTCCTTACTTTCTTGTCTATGGGAAGGAAGTTATCCTTCCTTAAAATATATATCTTCTTTCCCTTCAACTTACACAACAGGGATGGGGGAGATTTCCCTGTCATCCAAAGACACGTTGACACCTTGTTGAATCTAGAAGAGAACTGCACCAAAGAAAGAATGAAATTTGAAGCTCACCAACAGACTATTAAATGTTGGTTTGATTAAAAATATGTTGGTGATAAAGACGTTCAAGTTGGAGACCTGGTACTTAAATGGGACAAGCCACATGAATATAAAGGAAAACATTTG
>JZKD02S0168025.1:227964-244505 GCA_000966675.3 Picea glauca
ATTTGTTCATTGCTTATTTACTCTGCAGTTATTGGATAATAATTCTTCATTGATATAGCACTTGGATTATATGGTTAAAAGGGATTAAATTGATCTATTACTGATTCACCCCCCCTCTCAGTAATCCAACACTCATTACTTGGAAGATTACTTTTCTCATGCAATTGAAAAGACTAGTTTGGTCTGCTTGTCATTTTTGTTTCCATTGAAAGATTGATTTGGGTTTTTGTTTATTGCTTGATTCGTTAGTTTTTGGTTTTCTTCACTTTCACCATCATGGTGTAGTTCCTTTTTGAAAAGTGAACAACGTTTTTCTTTCAATAGCATTTTCGATTTCGAAAACATTGAAAATCAATTGTTGAAATTATTGAAAAAGAAACAATAGAGAATTGTTATTATTGCGTGATTCGTTGCAATTGCATTTTCAAGGAAATTGTGTATCATAGTTCAAGATTGGTCTGGAAAAATTCTCTTTCCCTTCCATCCATAGGATTCATTGAATGAAAATTGATATATTTCATTCCTATCTATGCATCATTGGGTCAAAGTCTCATACAACACCAGTTTCATCTCTGCTTCCTTTGAGTAACAACATCCCTTAATAACATTGTGCAATTGTAAAATTTAACTAGTAACTCTTTTCTATGGATCTATTACACTAACATTTAGCTAGGCTAGCACTTTGGAATAGGTAGAGAGATACACTCTCCAAAGCACAAAACACACAATAGCATATTGTGTTAAGGAGTGTCAAATTCCATTTACAACATTTTGTCCTGGGAAACCCTTCTCACACAAGGGTCAAACACAAGGTCACATTGATAGTGACAGATTTACTCACCCTTCTTTGGGTATATTAGTGTAGAGATTGCACATTTTATGGGGGTCACTTGGAGGTATACCCACAATGATGAGTGGAAGCCTCTTGAGTTGATTTCGGGCTAGATACCCTGCCCTTGAGTGTGGATCGGACGATCGACTGTCCCCCCAGGATTTATTGTTGTCGGTGGTAACCTTAGCGGCCTATCTTTCTCAGGTCTTACACAAGGTGACTGTGAAGGGGAAAGTCTTCACGGTACTTGGAATCAAAGTTGGCCAAACTCACTTGGGATCCTTGGAGGGTATACCCATGATTATGTGTGGGAGCTTGCACTAGGGTGTAAGTCCATTAAGCAGGTCGTCAGTGTAACTTTTCCACCCTAGCCCAGCCCCTTCTCGTCTCATTGTTGCAACGTTGGATTTCATCACCAACTTGTGACTTTGGAATTAGAAGGTCTTGTTTGCTTGGTATTGTTTCCTAGATTTTGTTTACTAGCGCGTGTTGTTGTTTACCCAAGTTGACCATATGATTTCCTTCATAAGTTTGTAACTCGTTCACAATATATCCTCCACGTCGTTCACGTAGAATGCAGGGTTTATCTCCAGAGCATCTGGAAGGTTCTCAACCCCTGCCTACAAGTTCACCTGAGGGCTCTCCTCCATAGAGTGAAGTCCAAGACGTTACCATGCCACAAGTGGAACGCATTGACTCTCTAGAAGATTTCTGAATTACCAATACTCGAGAGGACTTTCGACTTCACCCCGATTCTGAGAGACATTTTAAGCGAGTGAATTCTTCCGGAGACTTAGTTGTTATGTCTTCTGGATCACCGGTTGGACCCTTTCCAGGAATAGAAGGTCAAGATCCTTTTTTGTCTACGAGCGTTTTTAGATGGGACCTTTTTGGTGCAGGATCAGGCGTTGAAACCATCATCTCACCTGTGATTTCTGAAACCTCTAACCCAGAAATAGTATCGTTTACTACTGCCTATTATTTTCCTGGTACGGACGCCCCATGATCTGACCACATCTTGACCATCCCTATAGAAATGGCCCATCACATAGATACTATGAGTATTCACACCAATATTACCACAATTAGCCAAGCCCCAATCGGCACACCACGTACGCCCAGCGTCACCCCGACACTACGGCCCGGATACCGTGTGTTGAATGCTTCCATTCCCACTCCTACGCCAACCCCATCCGACTCTCCTGGTGGTCCCTCTTCTTCTGGGCACTCTCTTCCCAGTTTCATTTCGACACTTCCTCAACCCCCTTTTGGAGGACCTTTCTCGTCTTCCACTGGCAGTCTTAATCCTAGTGGCACTATTCCGTCATTCACACCAAATTACCAGATTCCTGTTGGTGGAAAATTTCACCAAGGAGGTTTGACTCAACCCCCTCTAAGCGGGAAAATTCCTATTGGAATGAAAATCCCAATTGGAACACAACCCCCAATTGGAACACTGCCCCAATTGGAACACAACCCCCGTTTTGAGGACAAACCCTACCAACCCCACCCTATGGACCAAACATACCTCCATCCTTGTCCCAGTATTGGAATTAGTTGATACAACATACTCCTCAATCGACTGGGGGGAAACATCTTTCAGCTGCATCCGTGATACCCCCTAGTATAGGCCAACCATATCCAGGTACGTCCAATCCCATTTGGGGATCGAATGCTAAAACTCACGTCCTATTCAAGGATACAATCCCATGAGCTACTATCCTATACAACCACCACCGAATCTGCCTGGATCTTCACATTATATGCAGATTGCTTATGGTCCTACTGGTTTGTCGATGGGGCTTCCTCCCCAAATCCATCATTACTCGCATGTGAATCGACAGTTACCCTTCTTGGCCACTTTGGATCTCCTGGACTTGTTGAGGATTTTGAATGATCCAATCTGTCACTCTCCCCAATGGCCCGCTATACCGGCCAAGCTACCATCAGACATCCCTAAATGTTGTGGCCGGGTGGGAGGGGTCCCTATCATTCACTTCATTAATTTTCACCTCTGGTGCTCTTCGAGCTTTTTGATGGATGCCTCTATTCGTTTACGTCTTTTTCAACGGACCCTCACAGGGTCTGCTGCGAAATGGTCTATAGAATTACCATGAGGTTTCTTCGCTGACTTCAACACCCTAGCTATGGCTTTCCTCACCCACTACTAGTTACCGATACGTTATGAAACGGGGACTGATATTTTGAGTTCTTTCAAACAAAACAAAGCCACTCATATATCCGATCACATTCATGAGTGGTGACGGATACGACGTCTCATTAAACTCGAACTCCCTGATCAGTTGTTGGCAGAGTGGTTCACAAAATCATTTGTGAATGACATCGGTCGTGACATCTCCATGGGTGGAGTAGTCATGGAAGAGCAGGCTATAAGTTGTGCTCAATACCTTGACCTCGTTTACTCACAAATGGGTACCCTTTATGACTTACTACCTGATGCACCTCGTCCTTCCAATTCCACCACTTCAACTACTCCAGTTGCTTCTCATGCAGCCGACGGTGTGATTGGCACTTTCCATGCCCAACCACATTCTTCCTCAAGCACCAACCCCAAACCTGCTTCTTCTAATGTTCAAAATGCTTCGTCATATGCCCCTCCCACCGGCAAGACTTCTGAGGTAAACGCAGTTCAATCTACCCCAGCCGATAAAAACAAATCCAAAAAGGGAAGGGGTAAGAATAAGGAGGAAAAAAATACTTCTCAAGAAGAGCGAACCAAAACTCCACCTGTTGACGATCGGGATAAGCGCAAACCTCGATACCCTTGTCTTATATGTGGTGATGATCACTACATGAAAGATTGTCCACGACGCGTCGAGGTCACTAAGTTCCTTCAAGGAGCCCCAAAACCACATGCTCCGGTTGTTTTGTCCCAACCCTTCCCATCTCAACAACAGGTTCAATTGGTCATTCATGACCAACCCTCACCTTCTACTACATCCTATGTATTGATGTGTACTGGATATTCAAAGCAGAATGACATTGCACTCACCACTCGAGCCAAAGATTATTCTCCCTCTAAAGAGAAGGTTGATGACCTACCTTCTTCATTGGTACAACCCTCTCCTATGACTCCACCTACCAATGGTCCTCTTCATCTCGAACGACCGAGCCTTGACACAGTTCTTCGACCCCCCCCAAAGGGTGTTGTTCAAAAATCGTCTTTCAATCCTCATGCTCATGCTGCCTAGAACTACAGCATTGTTGAAGATCTGGCCCAAGCACCTTCTATGATGTCAACCCTTGAAGTCCTTCAAAGTTGTCCCACACAACGAAAGGCATTGTTGAAAGCTATCGGTGGAATCGACCTGACAGATACGAATTTAATAATTTTTTACTTGGAAGATCACATTCCAAGGTTACCCCCTCAACTCGCGTTCCAGATCCAAGTGATTGTCTCTGACAAAAACATTTGTCGAACCGTTATCGACGAGGGTGCCTCGACGTGTGTCATGTCTCTTACTTGCTGGAAATCCATTGGCTCTCCCTCTTTGAATGAATCCCAGAACACTCTCAAAGCCTTTAATGGCTCCGGTTTTAAGCCCTACGGTGTCCTTCCTTAATTTCCAATCACATTAGAAGGAAAAATGGTCCAAGTCGAAGTGGAAGTCTTTGACACTCCTCTTGATTACAATCCTCTGCTTGGCCACAGCTGGATCGATTCCATGCATGCAGTTGTGTCAACCCCTTTTCGTGTGGTATGTTTCCCACATCAAGGGAAGGTAGTCAATGTCGACCAATTAGCCTTCTTTAACTCCGATACCCGTACTGGAAACGTACCATTCATCGCTAAAACCCCACCGGGTTATGAGAACGTCAGTGTAGGCCTTCTGAAAGACTCTTCGTTAATGGGTACATTCCCCATTCCACCACCTGATGTTCCATGCTCATCTGTTGCTTCAATCAACATGATATCTAGCTCGATTCACGGAATTCCTGCGTCTCATGACCCATGGATAATACCTGACCCTAGAGATCATCTTCGTTACGGCGACGAAATTTCGTTAAGTCTGGTTGAATCTCCCTATCAGGCCATTCAATCAGCAACACCTTCTACCCCCTATCTTGGTGAGTTATCTCCAGATCCTTTCTGTGTCATTTTTCCCACAAACAAGATGATCATGTCTGTCATGGAGGACACTCCTTGGGATGATGGACATCATTGTTCCATCCTCTTCCTGGAGCAACATACCATTGAGAACTATCAACAGATCTTGACCCTGTCGATCGTTGTTGTCATCTCAACCATTGCCAAGTCCACACAGGATGTGTTTTCCAAAGGGAATTTAAGAAATATCTCACCCACTATTCCCCTCGACATATCCATCAAACCTGGAATTGTCAAAAATGTCCATATCAAAGCTTCGTGTTCCCCTGAAAAAATTGTCACCTACACGTCCCTTTTCAAAGAGTTTTGTGACATCTTCGCCTGGAGCTACGAGGAAATGTTGGGTATCGACCTTGACATTGTGATACATGAGATCAAGACATACCCCGATGCTAAACCCGTCTGGAAACACCTTCATCCAGTTCACCCACTTAAAGCGGCTGCTATCAAGCTCGAAGTCAAGAAACTTCTTAAAGCCAGCTTTATTTACCCAGTGGCCCTCACTGACTAGGTTTCCAATCTTGTCCCGATCGACAAGAAACAAGGCACAATTTGTGTATGCGTTGATTATAGGGATATCAACAAAGATTGTCCCAAAGACAACTTTCCTACCCCCTTCATCGATCAGATTGTCGACGATTGCACCGGAAGTGAAATCTTCTCTCTGATGGATGGTTTCTCCAGGTATAATCAAATCAACATCGTTCCCGAGGATCAACATAAGACTACGTTTATTTGTCCTTGGGGTACTTTTTCCTATCAAAAACTCCCCTTTGGTCTCAAGAACGTTGGTGCAAATTTTCAACGCGCTATGTCTTATGCTTTCCATGATATCAAGCACATCGTGTAACCATATCTGGATGATTTACCCACTCACTCAATGCGCCGAGTCGATCATCCAACCCACCTCTGAGGTATTTTCGTTCACTATCGGTTTTACCGTATACATTTGAATCCTCATAAGTGTGTTTTCTGCGTGGAATCTGGTCGAATTCTAGGATTTATTGTTTCCTGTCAAGGGATCAGGGTAGATACTTTAAAGGTTGGAGCTCGCCTTAATCTCCCTCCGCCTTCTACACTTCGCTAGTTACAAATTTTGCAAGGGAAAGCAAAATTTCTTCGTCGTTTTATCCCAAATTACGCCGATATAACTCGTGGATTTACACGGTTCCTAAAAAAGGGGTCTGAGTACGTATGGGATACCATCGCAAACAAAGCTTTCGAAGCTTTGAAATTGTCCCTAACACGTGCTCCGCTTCTCTTTCCCCCCGATTACAGTCGCGATTATTTCCTCTATCTTGCCGCCTCGGATTACACCATTGGTATGGTTCTCATCCAAGAGGATGATGCTAACGACAAACATGTTATCTATTACTTGATTCGATGTCTAACACCTACCAAAACCAAGTATTTACATGTCGAAAAACTGGCCTTGGCAGTCGTCCAACGCTTCCGGCACTATATCCTCTCTCGCAAGACTACAGTGATTTCTAATTGCAACCCTATGCAACACATTCTTACACGTCAATTTCTAGGGGGAAAATACTCCAAATGGATTGTAATACTCTAGAAGTTTGACTTGGCATTCGAACATGCCAAGTCCAAGAAGTCCTTAGTGTTTGTTGAGTTGATATGCGACTTTCCCTATTCTGAAATGGAAAATGTAGCAGCTGATTCATTACCCGATGAATCCCTTTTCCTCATCAGCACTGATGATCTTTGGTGTGGTGATATCATCATATATCTCCAAACCCAAACTTTCCGGCCAACTTTGTCTAGTATTGACCGACGTCGAATACGTTACCAAGCCCTTCAATATATTATCCTCGAGGATACTCTTTATCGTCGGGGGATTGACTCCGTTTTTTTACGCTACCTAATATTTGACAAAGCTGAGAAAGATTTGAATGACTGCCATTCTGGAGCCTGTGGTGGTCATATGTCTGGGTATGCTACTGCCCAGAAGATCTTACGAGCAAGTTATTTTTGGCCTTCTTTATTTAACGACTACATAATCGTCGTTCAAAAATGCCATGCTTTCCAGACCTATAATCATAAGATACGGTCACATCCCGCTCCTCTTCACCCTGTGGTCTCCATTAGTCCCTTTGCAAAATGGGGCATCAATTTCATGACATGTCACCCCCACTCGGTCGGGGGGCATGGATATATTATTATAGCCGTAGATTACTTTACGAAATGGGCCGAGGCAATGCTGACATTTGACAACACTGGAAAGACTGCAGCATTATTCATTTTTAATCACATCATAGCCCGTTTTGGTGTTCCTCGGGCTATCGTCACTGATCATGGTAGCCACTTTCAAAACTTCATGATGTCATAAATTACTGAAAATTTGGGTCTTCTCCATGAAAACTCAATGCCCTGTTATCCACAAGCCAATGTCCAAATCGAAGCAATTAACAAAGTTCTCATAACTATGCTCCGATGAATGATAGGGATTCACAAAACAAGTTGGCACACAATGTTGTTCTCGGCATTGTGGGCTTACCGGACATCCATCAAGTCTGCTACTGGGTTTACACCTTTCCGGTTAGTCTATGGTCTGAAAGTCATTCTCCCGATTGAATGTGAGACACCCTCTTCAAAACTAGCTATTGAACTCCTACCAAACACTTCTGTTGAGGAATAACGTCTATTGTATCTTATGCAATTAGATGAAACTTGACGCGATGTTTCCCTAGTCATAGAAGCTCAGAAAAAATGTGTCAAGCCCAATACAACAAACATGTCAAGCCTCGTGTTTTCTCTGAAGGAGATCTCGTTCTCCTCTATGATCAAGATCGAGATATGCTAGGATCTGGAAAATTCAAAGACATGTGGAAGGGTCCTTATATCGTTAGACGAGTGTTGGAAAAAGGGGCTTATGATTTAGTAGATTACGATGGTATCCCTTTGAGTGAAACTAGAAATGGGTTGTACTTGAAGAAGTACTATGCATAATATCACCTGTGCACGAGTATTGTATTTGTATTGTATCATACTTCTTGTGTGTTACTATAGCTTTGTTTTGTCGTTATCTAGTCTCTACCCTTACATGATGCTGTGTTTGATTTCCAGATGTCGGAGTCTTCGCTACCCTACATTGGCTTCGTTGATGGCGCTAGTCGTAGTACTCAGAACCTTGCTTCTGCTGCATGGGAATTTTACGCCCCTACAAACGAACTTGTCTCCTTATGAGGTGTGTGCCTCAGTCGTGCAACCAACAATATTGCAGAGTATAGCATCATTATCGAATTATTGATTGATGTTATCTCGCTCAGAATCCATCATTTGGTTGTGCGACTCGATTCGCAGCTTGTAGTACTATAGTTAAGTAATGTCTATACTATTCGAAGTCCTACTTTGTTACAGGTGTATTTGCAAATTCGCCTCTTGGAATGTTATTTTGATTATATTGAATATCAACATATTCCTAGATGTCTAAATACATTAACTGATGCATTAGCTAACTATGTATTAGACAGACATTTGGGTCATTTATAAATCAATCACATCAATTTTTACACAACACAAGATAAACCGGTAGAATCTGTATGTATATATAACGATCAAAAGAGTTTTTACAAAAAAAGTTATGTCCAAGGACCAAAATTTCAAAATCTGAAGCTCATCGCTTCTACAAAGTAACATCATGGATGACGTTCACAATAACACACGACTACCCGGGAAACCCTACAAAGCAGTCGGCCAATGGACTCTGACACTCCTACTATCTGACGTTGATAACGTCATGGAACCTCTCCAAGAGGCATGTCCGAAATATCTGTTGTCAAACCCTCTAGGTTTTGTTCCACTGCTTCATAATCTTCGGTGTCCCATTGTGGCACTGGCGCCATCTCTCCTCGTCATTGAATAGGAGAAGTACCAAGAGGTCACTAAGGTCCCACATATGTGTCATCAAAAAAAAATTTTGTATTTAGACCTTGGACGAACATTAAAAAACATTTGCATATGATAAAATTCACAAAAACATTTAAAAAGAAAAAAATTATGTACTTCTTACCAAGTTCCCCCCATGGAGCACCCTTGGGCAAAACCAAATCCGAATCTCCTCGGAAATCCAACCTAGCATAAGCATAATCATCGACCATCAGCATCTGTGGTCGCAACCAGTCGAAGAAGGTATCATTATATTTGATAATTGGTACAGTTAGGTGTCGGGCCATGAGCTGACACCATCTCATCATTCTTGGATCTGTTGGAGCCAGTAAATCCCACTCAACCTGCAGCCTCAGCAAGGGAACCCTCTCAAGGAAGAAGGAAACCAACAAAGACCCGTACCCAAATTGCTTCAGTTTACCTCGCCTACATTTGGTCAACTGCCTCTTCATGCTACGAAGCACTGCGTCTGCCTGGTTAAAAACCCAAGGCTCAGTACACTCTATATCATACTTAAAGTAGCTCTGGAGAGCCATGTGAGGAGCGGTGCTCCCATCCATACGAGCAATGGTGAACAAAATAGTGTGGAGAGTCAAATCATGCACTCCCCAAATAGCTACTTTCCCTTTGCTCCTCTCTGCCTCTGGAACACAGTGCAAGCGGAAGTACTCACTCATAAGAATCCCACCACCTCTGCAACTAGTCAGGATCGTGTGGTACCCATGCCATGACATTCCTTTCAAGAAGTAAATGTCCTCAATATCCAAGGACAATGTGTGGACCCCTACATGGAATACCTACTGATCGGGATCCCACATATGCACAAGGTACTCCAATAACCTGACTTGGGCCCTCATGCTCGGGATATGAAAGAACTTCAGAAGACCACAATCTCGTAAAGCGGCAACGGTGTCTAGATGATTTTCGGCAATGGCATCATCTTCTTCGTGCTCCCCTTCACGCCATTCTAGAACCATGGTGATGGCCAAATACCTGCATAAGAAGAATAACAAGAATATTAGTAACTCTATTCAATACTTGGTATATTTTCATTGAGAAAAACTTTAAAAACAAATTACACTTTGTGGTTCTCGCAGGTGCCCTTTAGGCACAGTGAAAGGTTCTCGCAGGTCCTTTTGGGGTCACCTATGAGAATGACCGTGTGGCTGGCCTGTGAGAATGGCTAAGCGCAACTTTAGCCCCCAAAACAAACTCAAAACTATGTTTTTTTCCAATGAAAATGAAAAATTAAACCATGAAAAGGTAGAGGAAAAAGAGCTTACCTCAATGTCGCAGACGGTTCTTCGAATGGATGCTCGTAACTCCCGCAATCAAACGTCGAAGTTCAAGGGAAAAAGAGGGGTTTTGGGGCTCAAATATTGGTAAAGTTAAAATGATTATGGTAAAAAGAGTTTTTACCCCTTTATATTTACTTTTACCATGTTATTGGATTTTATAATAGTTTATTTATTAAAACCTAATGCATAATTCCCTTTTGAGTATAAATTTTGCAGGCGTAACGACTTCGATTTTCATGCACAGGGACGCGGATATTTTTTATTCTTCATCACATGTTTTGATTGTTTTTTATGGTTTTTGTAAAAAACCTCGAGATTGGTCTTTGTCCGTTCTCACGCTCGAAAATACATGAGAACGCGATCGAGCACACTTTTATCACTTTTTCAGGCTCAACAAGGATATACGAAAAAGGAACCCCCCTGGAGTCTCCTTTAAGCTCTTTTCAGACTCTCTAAACATGAAAAGATTGTCGAGCGACCTTGCTATTTTCACGCTCGTTAAAGTATTTGAAGAAAGCATCTGTTGGGCGATAATTTATCTCTTTTTCGGTCCCATCGGACTATTTTACAAAAAAGGAACTGAGAGAGTTCTCTTTTAAGTGTTTTTCCAGACTCTATAATCATGAAAAACCTTCGAGTTTTCTATCTTTGGACTCGTTAAACAAACATCGATAGACCCGCAATGGGACCGAACCACTCCTTCCTAGGGTTCGTTAAACATACTCCAAAGGATGAGCTTATATCAACAACCATATGTTATCCTCCTCAAGCTTGTGTAAAAATAAAGGGGTACTCGCCAGAAATGGTGGGGGGGAATTTTGGAAAAGGATGTGTTCTTGTATCCATATTAATTGGCAGTAAGTGTCTCTCTTGAACATGACACCCCCCTATTCATTATTTGAATCTGGCTTGGGAAATCCATTTGTCTCTCATTCGATTTGCTACAAGGTCATACTCTGTGTTATCTCTGAGTCAATGCTGCCAAATCATTGGTCGTGTCATTCATATGTTCAAGAGAAGTTCATCTGAAACCTCTATTGAGTCGGCCATCTGTAGTTGTCCATTCTCTCTGTGTCGGCCTTCCCTGTGTCCAGTACAACTTGCATCATACTCCGTTTCACCTTCAAAATCTGTTACTCATTTTGTGTCATTGATGAGGGATACATCAAGGCCCTCCTATGACAAGTTTTGTTCCGTCGACTTCATCTCATTATCCGAAAAAAAGACTTAGAAATTCTTTGGTACCTTCGAACTTGCATGCCTCAATAGCAGGTTTCTTCGCTTTCGACAGTGGGTTTCCATCATTGACCCCTGATCAAAAGATTTTGTTAGATGTTCGACCTCAACTCATTCATTCACATTTGATGGATTGTACTAGTGTACCTTGGGAGTCATTGACATTAATGGTGATTTCCATCGCACTTGTTAACGGTTTCATCATTAACCGGTAATCAAGTGGCATCTACCATGTTCGACTTCAACACATGTAATCACATGGTTAGATTCGTACTTTTGGGCGATGGGATTGAAGACCCTGGATATCATCTCTTTGTCTAGGTTGTGATGGAATATGTATAATCTGCGACACATAGATCCACTTTGTATGTCTCGTGGCTATGTTGTCTCAATTTGAATTTTCTCGCATAGATCCACAATGTATTCCTAGTGGCTATGCTATATTTTTACGGCATGGATCCACAATGTATGATTGGTGGCCATGACCTATGCTTATAATTTCATCCATCTATGATCTGAGTATGGGAATGCCTACCTCAAAATTAATATGATATTCTGCAGATGCTTGGTTGTTCACATTTTTCCAATTAGGTGCACTCCTGGTTTCTGACACACATGCGCAGTTTACAAAGTATTTCAGCTGTCAGTGATTCCTGCCTCATACTTTGGGGAGCATTCTGTTAGCCATGATTTTGGTCATATTTATGATGTATTAATGATGGTGTACTCAGGATCCTAATAAGAACTTTCTCCTGAGAAAAGTGGCATTCATCTCTTCCCAGAAAACATATTTTTGAAGAGAGTTCGCAGGTTGCTTATATCCTAGGGTGCGATATTGACCCATTCTCGCAGGTTGCCTTCAGCTAGGGTGCAAACTTCTCACACTGTGCTACATAGCTAGGGTGCGAACTTGATCTCAAGCTTGGAAAAAGATGAAGTCTCAATGTTTCTAGAAGGGAATATTCTAGAGAATGGGTTGGCATTTGAATGGTTATCTTTTTACTGGTTTCCCTGATATTGTAGGATCATTCTTATCCAAGTAACCATCTCATCCTCTCCTATATATTGATGGTATTCTCATGGAAAAGGTTAAGAAAGATTAATTGGAGAATTGGTGAAGGAATTGTGTGAAGATCCTAGCTTGAACAAGATCTTGGAGACTCTAGCAAGTCTATCAAGAGGAATTGGATCTTCTTCATACAAGGATCAAGCAATTTTGTGTGTTGGAACCAAGAGCCACCGAAAGGAATCTTGTGACATCAAGGCGATCAGGTTGTATCTTCTACTTTCGATTAATATGATACAGTGACATGTCCCTTTCCCATAAAGTCATTCTTACTTTATTGTATAATTCCTTGATCATATACATAAGTTGACGATTGAATATATCTGTTACCTTCACTTTGGTTGGTTTGTGTTGTCTTGGTCTTGACCTCACGAGAGTACCGGAGTGAAGCGGGAGCAACAGAGACTCTAGGAAGCGATACAAAGTTATGTCACTTGTTCCTCCCTACTAGTTAATTCAACAGTCATAACTTAGGGAAAGAGTCATGTCCTATCCTGTTTTTTTCTAGATCTAGGTGGATCTAGGGAGATCTGTTAGTGTCCACACCTACCGATTAGTTCGATAACAGGCAGTGCCCCGAATATTTTTTTTGGGGGCAGTTTTTTCTATTTTTAGCGGTTTTCTAAATAAAATTCGGATTAAGGGATTAGGTTTTGGTATCTACGAAATACCTAAAAACATTGTATATATTCTATGGTGAATGGTGAAATTAATATAATGAAGAGTTGAAAGGTCTTCCCCGGTTGAGGGTTTCCGGTATAAATCTATGTGTACTATGTGTATGAGCCATTGATTAATTTTTGTTTTTCTTAAGAATCTATATGCATTGATTTACTTCACAGGTTTAAAACTTACATGTGGTATCAGAGCTCATTTTTGGCTTCAGAGCGACGCCTTTGCTGCTGAGGGTTTTGCTGGGTCTTGATAGATCAAGTTTATCTTGGGTCTGTGATAAACCTAGTTTTAGTGGGAGATTTTGCAGTGGTTATTTGAGTGTAGAAAGAGGAATGGCGATTTCTTATAGAATAGAAATAGATAAGTTCAATGGTAAAAACTTTGAGCTATGGAAGTTGAATATGGAGGACCTTCTTGTAGACAAAGAAAAATGGATCGCTATGGATCCTGGTACACATACTACTGGTACGCAGCCTACTGGAACACAGATGACTGGTACACAACCTACTAGTACACAAATTACTAGTACACCACCTACTAGTATGTCGAAGGAAGATTGGGAGAAGTTGGATAGAAGAGCAAGGAGTACTATTTGACTCTGCCTAGAAGATTCGGTGTTGTTGAATGTCTCAGGAGAATCTACAGCCAAGGAACTATGGGATAAGTTAGGGAATTTGTATCAATCAAATTCCTTGGTAAACAAGTTGTTTCTTCGAAAGAAGTTGTATCATCTTAGGATGGAAGATGGAGATTCTATGACAGAACATCTAAATGCCTTTAAAACTCTGGTAGGTCAACTTGTATCTGTTAATATTACTATTATAGAAGAAGATAAGTGCATTACTTTGTTATGTTCTTTTCCAAACACTTGGGATAATTTGGTTGTAGGAATTGATAGTACCACTCAATATACATTGAAGTATGAGGATGTAGTTTCATCATTGTTATCTGAAGAGATGAGGCAGAAAAGCATGGATGGTCATAGCACAGATGCTTTATTTGTAAGAGGTCGTACCCAAGACATGAATCCTGGTAAGTCTTCGGGGGGGAGATCTAAATCTACAGGTAGATCTAATTCTCCAAGAAAATCTTTGAGGAAATGTTGGAAGTGTGGTAAAACAGGGCATTATAAGAAAGATTGCAAGTCTAAGAAGGTTGATAAACCAAAGGGATATGATAGTACCTTTTCCACAGAGGCAAAAACCTCCATTGAAGAAGGAGGTGATGTTTACCTATCATCTACAGGTACACATGAAAACTGTGATGTATGGTTGATCAACTCAGGTGCATCACAATATATGACTCCTCACAGGGACTGGTTCTCTAAATATGAAAAATACGATGGTGGTGATGTATTCCTAGGAGATGACTCGATAGCCAGAATCATGGGAAGTGAAAGGGTTAAGTTGTTGCTAAAAGATGGAAGGATTAGAACTCTCCCTGGGGTTCTGCACATTCCAAAACAATCCAGGAGCCTAATATCTGTAAGAAAGTTGGATGATGCAGGAGTGGATACTTTATTGGGAAAGGGAACTTGCAAGATAGTACGAGGGGAAATGGTGTTGATGAGGGGAGTTCAGTGTGGAACTATGTACAAGTTGTTGGGAAGAACTTATACTAATGTGTGTAACAGTTATGTTGTCCGTGAGCAAAGAAATGAAGGAGAAAAGACCAATATTGTCCCTAAAAAGAAGACCATGTTGTGGCATCAAAGACTGGGGCATATTGGAGAAAAGGGCCTTTGAACACTACACAGTAAAGGGATGGTTGAAGGTATGTCTAATTGCACTCTGGATTTTTATTTATGTGAACATTGCATATATGGTAAGAAAAATCGAGTAATATTCCTATCTGGTGCTACAAGATCAAAGGGGATCTTAGAGTTGATACGCAATGATGTGTTTGGACCTGTTCCTATTCCATCCCTAGGTAAATATGTGTATTATGTTTCATTCATAGATGATTTCTCAAGGAACACATGGATTTATTTTCTTAGAAAGAAATTTGAGGTATTTGATAAATTTAAAGAGTTTAAGGCTCTGGTAGAAAATCAGACGGAGAAGAAAATAAAGGTATTGAGAACAGATAATGGTGGAGAATTCTGCAGAAATGAATTCAAAGAATTCTGTAATAAGTGTGGTATAGCAAGGCAGAAGACTACTCCATATACTCCTCAGCAGAATGGAGTTGCAGAAAGGATGAACAGGACACTAATGGAAAAAGAAAGGAACATGTTCAGCGGTACTGAGTTAAGACCGGAATTATGGGTAGAGGTAGTGGGTACAACATGCTACCTGGTCAATCGATCACCTTCATCGGCGTTGGATGATAAAAATCCACACAAGGTATGGTCTGGAAAGAAACCATCTCTTCAACATATTAGAGTGTTTGGTTGTGATGCTTATGTACATGTTCCAAAGGAAAATAGGAGTAAGTTGGATAAAAAGGCTGAAAAGTGTATATTTATTGGTTATAAAGATGGTGTGAAAAGTTATAAGCTTTGGAACCTAGGAACCAAGAAGACTGTTTACAGTCGAGATGTTGTTTTCAGAGAGGTAAAAGATGTGTACAAACAGGAATTCCTACCAACGCAAGACGAACCTGAGAAAATAGATCTTGATTTGGATAATGCAAAATCTGAATCATCTGAAGAAGAGGAAGCAGAAGAAGAAGAAGAAACTCATACCCCAGTATTAAGGAGATCAGTGAGAGATAAAAGGCAACTAGAAAGGTATAGTCCACTTGATTTTTGTTCCAATTTTCCTTTATCTATTACTTATGATGATCCCAAAATTGTCAGGGAAGTGGTGAATTCAGAGGATAGTAAACTCTGGAAGAAGGCCATGGTTGAAGAAATGGATGCCTTGGATAAGAATGAGGCATGGGATATAGTTGAGTTGCCAACTAGAAGAAAATTTGTTGGTAGCAAATGGTTGTTTAAGAAGAATTTTAATGCAAAAGGTAAAGTGGAGAAATACAAAGCTCAGTTAGTAGCAAAAGGTTATTCCCAAGTAGAGGGAATTGACTTTGGTGAGATTTTTCTCCTGTTGCTAAGTTACTTCTATTAGATTTATTTTATCTATTGTTGTTTCTTTTGATCTTGAAGTGGAACAAATGGATGTGAAGACAACATTCCTACATGGGGATCTGGAAGAATAAATCTACATGAAGCAGAGAGAAGGCTTTGTAGTGAAGGGAAAGAAAGATTTGGTCTGTAATCTAAAGAAGTCACTATATGGTCTGAAGCAATCACCTAGGATGTGGTACCAAAATTTTGACACATACAACCTTGGATTGGGATTTGTGAGAAGTAGGGTTGATCACTGTGTATATTCCAAGAAGGTTGGTAATCACTTCATTTATGTAGTGTTGTATGTTGATGACATGTTGTTGGTAGGAAAT
>JZKD02S0168025.1:267643-311757 GCA_000966675.3 Picea glauca
AAGATCAACAATATGATAGACAAGCCAAAACACCTCATATCTGATTTTATTCATAAATAGAAGAACCTGATACAATGAAGATGTCGATCTGGAATGCTCAACAGATGGATCCAATAACACAATAGGAGCTACTACAAAATGCTCCAATAGAAGACTACAAACCTCCAAAGGATGAATACTCAATGAATACCAATGAAAGAATAGATATGAGCCGTATGAAGTGACCAACCCCAAGCTGGAAGATGTCACACCCTGCTGGAACACTGAATAGCCTCAACAATTCAGCCCTGCTGCAAAAGATACCCAATTTCTCTAATGAAGATGCCAAACAATATATCTGTTAACTGCAAGAACAACCCAGATGCTCAAAATGTCAAGATACCTCTCAAAGCCAAGGATCTAGTCTCGCTCCAAGGAATGGTGCGCCCCTTGGATGCCTGAAACCCCAGATAATTCGGTCTCTCTCCTAGAGACCTCCAAATGCTCCACCATACTGCTAAAATGATAGATCAGGACACATCAATGAAAACCCAAGTGCTCAAATCGTCAAAGAACCTGCTAGACCCTTGGATCTAGCCACCCTCCAAAGAATTATGTGCCCTCCTCTTGGGAAATCGTCCAACTCTCAATACAAATCAATCCTCCATCAAAATATCACCGGAAACAACCAAGAATGGCATTATGACACCTGCAAAGGAAACCCAATACTTGGAATTCTCGAAATCTCTTCTCCTCAACCCAAACAAATGAGTCTAACTCCACAAGTGCTCCCTCCTTGCTGGAAAACCCTCAATGGTGCGCCCTCTCTCTTCCTATGCCTGTGGCTGGTGTAGAACCCTCTTGCACTAATGTAGATCTAACTAGAATGGTGTTGGGGAGTCTTGCATCCCCGAGACCAATCTTGGGACAAGTTAGGTGGAATATTTCACCACTGAATCGTCCTCTAGGGTTTGTTAAGTCAAAACCCTCAAAACCCCCAAGGTATGGCCTCTCTAGCTAGAAGCCAGATATCAAAATGATAAACATACATGAATGAATGAATAGAGGCCTTTGCTTCTTATTTATACTTCCTACATCCCCTTGTCTCTCCAAAGTGGCTTTCTTTTTTAATTATTAATTAATTAATTAAATCACTTTAATTAATTAATTAACCTATTTACCTCTGAAAAGCGCCTTATCTCTCCTAGTCGCTTCCCTGACCACTGAAAGTCACTTTTCATCATCCTATCATGTAGTCTTGTTCCTCCTGATTCCAATGAGCTATTACACTGAGAGGTTCCTCCAACGATTGTGCTCAAAATGACCTCTTTAGTGAATTTAATTTACTTATAGCTCAAAATACTCAAAATCATGGAAATCGTCGTAATGCAACGGAACCAAAGCCAACCTGTGTGGAATGGATCATAATGATGAAATGGGATGAGTGATGCCGACCGAACCCCAAAATACCTCTCAATAATCTATGTACTCGCTACAACCTCCATCTAGCTACTCTGGTCATCATAACCCTCTGTAATGGAATGATGTCCCAAAGTGGGGACATTACATTCCTTAACTCTTTAAATGCTCCTATCTCAAAGGACGTTGCTACATCCGGGGTTACCACTGAGGAAGAAGCGATATTTAAAGCCTAGAAATTAGATCTCATATATGCCCAGTCTGGGATGTTATACCACATTCTTCCGGATGCACCACGGTCAACTTACGACCCTATACAAAAGCCCAAACCTCATGTTGATGGCATTGTAGGTATCGCTAATGTAAATTCTGCGGACTCAATTACAAGCCATTTGAAAGAGTTGTCTCTAAACCAGTCTGTAGGAGGGCCAACTTTGTCTATGTATTCCAACCCCACTCAGTCGGTGGATGTACATTATGTGCAATTGTCAGCCAACCCAAATGGTAACCAGCAACCAAGCGGGAGTAAGAAGAAAGGACGTAATAATAGTAAGGGTGGAAAAATTAATAATAAACCCAAGGACAATGGTAATAATGAGAAGCTGAATAATAATGTTGGAGAGGGCAAACGAGAAAGACGTAAGGTGAATTTTCCCTATAAGCTTTGTATAGATGACCACCTTACGCATTTATGCCCCAAACTCGTGGAGGTTGCGAGGCTTTTATCTCTACCGCACTCCATGCTGAGGAATCCTTTCCCACATAACCATCACATGGCCTTGAGCTCCTCAAACTCTAGAAATGCGGTTGGTGGGAGTCAAAACCCGTTGTTGCAAGATGGTGCCCATTTCTGTATCAATATGTTCGATGAAAAAGTTAATGTAGCCACTCTATCTTGAGATTATAGCTCTTCAAAAGCTATTCCTGGTCTAGAATCTCCTCCTCCTCCTCTGAAGATGACTTTACAGATTGAAAAACCAAATCCACCGTCTTGTATTCTGAAAGGAGTACTCAAGTGCTCTACCCACAATCCAAATTCTAGAGCCGCCCAGAACTACTCTATTGTTGAGGACCTGGGTCAAACCCCTTGTGCGATGTCAGCTTTGGAGGTACTCCAAACATATCCTTCATAGAGGAATTCCTTACTATCTGCTTTATGAGCTCTAGAACCCAGTGGCTCAAAATTTATCAATTTTGACGTCATAAATGTGAAGCCTCACCTGCCTTACCATGCGGCATTCCAAATCCACGTGGAATACTCAAAGTATACCATCAAACGTGTGGTTGTTGATGAAGGCGTTGCTACATTTGTGATGTCCCAGATCTATTGGAAATCTCTTGGTTCTCAGACTCTTTCTAAGTCATCGAACATGTTGACTTCTTTTGACGGTCATTCATTCCACCCTCATGGTATTCTTCCTGCCTTTCTGGTCCATCTAGGTGGGAAGATGGTAGAGGTGGAAGTCGAGGTAGTTGATGCACCTCTGGATTATAACTTGTTACTAGGATGCAATTGGACCTATTCTATGGTCATCATCGTATTGTCCGTCTTCCGTACCCTTTTTTTTCTTCATGAAGGGAAGATTATGACGATCAACCAATTATCCTTCACATACTCTATTCTTAATGCATCTATTGGACCGTCCCTGTGATCGACAATTCTCAGTCGGCAACTAAGAATATCGGTGTCAAAATGTATTGTTCCCTTATGGGTACTTTTGAATTCATGGCGTCGCCTCACCACATTTACGCCATGTCCAGTAGGATCGTTTCGACAGAGAGGTCCATTCCTTTCCACACTTCCTATTTTAGTGATCCGTGGACCCTACCTTCCCCGACTTCGTCTTGTGAAGGTCAGTTTCATGATGGAATGGCCATGCCACTATCAGCAGTGAAGATTGTGTATCAAGTTGTTCTTGACTCTTCCATCGATCTTGATCCTGTTACCTCACCGACGGATGAGGAGGATCCAATTCTTAGGCCTGTGTGGGCCACTTCGTTGTCTTGTTCACATGATTTCCTTGATGGGACTTTTCCTTCGGACGAAGCTATCATAGAATCCATGAATGGTTTTGACAGAACTTGGGATGATATGCATCACCGCTCTTATTTTCTCCCAGATCTTGAAAGAATCGAACAAGATGACTTTTGATCTACTTTGAGTGAGATAGTCAATCATGTCGTAGTTCCACTTGATACGCACGACATTTATGCCAAAGTAAATATAGCGAGTATTTATCCTACCGTCACAATCGATATCTCTCGTACCCCTAGAAAGATTGAAAATGTACATATCGATGCGGATTGTTCACTAGAAGAAATCTTGATCTACACCGAACTCTTCAAGGAATTCTAAGATGTATTTGCTTGGTCATATGAAGAGATGCCAGGAATCGAACCTTGTATTGTCGAGCATGAGATTAGAATTTATCCGGATGCTAAACTTGTTTGACAACATCTTAGAGTTGTCAATCCATAGAAGGCCCCTACTATTAAGGCAGAGGTGGAGAAGCTACTTAATGATGGCTTCATCTACCCGGTTCCCTTGACTGAACGGGTATCCAATCCTGTTCCTGTGAATAGGAAGCAAGGAACTATCTGTGTATGTATGGACTTTTGTGAACTAAACAAGGTTTGTCCTAAAGACAACTTCTCGACACCTTTCATCGATTAGATCATCGATGAGTGGGCAGGAAGCGAAGTATTTTCATTTATGGACGGATTTTTAGGGTATAACCAAATTCAAATTAAACCTGAGGATCAACACAAGATGTCATTTATTTGTCCTTGGGGTACTTTTGCATACCGGAAAATGCCTTTTGGCCTTAAAAATGTTGGAGCAACCTTTCAACGTCCCATGACTTTTACTTTTCACGATCTTAAGAACATAGTTGAAGCTTACCTTGATGATCTTGTTTCCCACGCTCGCAAGAGAGAGGATCACGTTATGCACCTTTGTCTTGTTTTTGAAAGATGTCGTTACTATAGAATCTAGTTGAACCCTCACAAGTGCATATTTTGCGTTAAGTCTGGTCATCTTTTGGTTTTTCTAGTTTATGAGACCGGGATCATGGTGGATTTGTTAAAGGTTGAGGCAATACTTTGATTGCCTCCCCCACGCACTATTAGACAACTTCAAGGTTTATAGGGGAAAGCTAAATTTCTACGTCAGTTTATAGTGAATTATGCCAATATCACTAAGGGTTTCATGCATCTTTTAAAGAAGGACACCCCTTTTATCTAGGATGAGTGAGACCAGGAGTCCTTCGATGCTTTAAAGAAAGCCTTGGTATCAGTGCCTCTATTGAAGTCTATTGACTACAGTAGGGATTACTTGCTTTATATCGTCGCATCTTCAGAGACGATTGGTATGGTTTTGGTTTAGGAGGATGATGAGCTCCACGAGCACGTCATCTACTATCTTAGTCGAAAGTTAGTCGGTCCTGAGCTTAATTATTCTCACATTGAAAAGCTAGCTTTGGTTTTCGTCCACGCAGTCCAACGTTTCTGTCATTATATATTACTTTGCAAGACTATTGTGGTTGTTGATGTCAATCCATTTCAATACGTCCTTACCAGGTGTATCATAGGGGGGAAATATAATAAATGGGTTGTCATTGTACAAGAGTTTGATCTTGATTTCGCTTTTGCGAAATCTAAGAAATCACTAGTCTTTGCAGAATTAATATCCGACTTTCCATGATTAGATGAGGATTTTATCCATTTTGATTTGTTTGCGGATGAACACATTTTTCTTTTCTCGTCGTCCGACCCCTGGTATGGAGACATTGTTCTCTATCTTCAAACTTTGAAGTTCCCTCAGCATCTCTCACGAGATGACCAATGGCATGTAAGGTACCAAGATAAGAATTATACTATTGTCGGCGACACTCTGTATCGCCGAGGAATAGACAATATATTGCATCGTTTCTTAACTCATGGAGAGGTCGAGTCAGTCCTAAACGATTGCCACACTGGGGCTTGTGGTGGTCATATATCTGAGCTTGCGACAACCCAAAACAATTTGTGAGTCGGTTATTTCTGGCCTACTATATTTAAATATTGTATTGAAGGGGTTAAGAAGTCTCACCCCTACCAAGTGTTCACTCGAAAAATGCGCTCGCATCCATACCCTCTTCACCCAGTCATTACCATCGGTCTCTTCACCAAGTGGGGTGTGGACTTCGTCGATTGCAACCCAAATTTGGCTAGGATGCATCAGCACATTATCGTGGTCGTCGACTACTTTACTAAGTGGGACGAGGCCATGCCTACAGTTAAATCCAATAGGAATACTGTCACCTTCTTCGTATTCAATCAAATTATCGCCCGGTTCTGTATCTCGAGTGAGATTGTCACTGATCATGGAAGTCACTTTCAGAATGAGATGATGGAAGAGCTAGCATCTAAGTTGGGGTTTAGACATGGTCATTCTTCTCCTTATTACCCCCAGGAAAATGGACAAGTAGAGTTCGTCAACAAGTCTATGAAGACCATTTTGCAAAAAATTGTCAGCCAGAGCAAGTCCGACTGGCACATTATGCTATATCCCGCACTCTGGGCATACCAAACCTCATTCAAGACTGCCACCGATTTTTCCCCTTTCCAGTTAGTACATGGTGTGGATTCGATATTACCTATTGAATGCGAAATCCCTTCTCTTAAGTTGCCAGTCGCGCTCCTACATGACACTTCTGATATCGAGCGACGCCTTTCTTGACGAGCAGCATCGATATGCCTCTATGGATATCGAGGAAAACAAAAGAGGTTTCAAGGTACAGTACGATAAGTCTTTCTATCCTCGGTTGTACATTGAGGGTGACTTGGTCCTCTTGTATGATCAAGCAAAAGAACCACTGGGGGAAAGCAAGTTTAAGCCCATGTGGCACGGTCCTTATATCATGCAATGTGTCTTATAAAAAGGATCCTATGATTTAGAATATTATGAAGGGAATAGGTTGGTCGAACCTAGAAATGGGCTCTACTTGAAAATATATTACGCTTGAGCCCCAAGCTTGGGTGGAACTCCTTGTATACTAATGTAAATTAGTGTATATATCTTCTCTCTTTCTTTTCATCTTCAGATTTCTTATCAAGTTTTCACTTGGTTTGCAGATGTCAATAGAATCTTCCATCTACTTAGGATTCGTAGATGGAGCTAGTCATCATTCACGGAACTTGGCTTCCATCGCTTGGCTGGTTTACTCACCCGAGGGTCTACTAGTGTCTTCAGGTGGCGTATGCCTAGGTCCATCCATGAATAATGTGGATGTATATAGTGTCGTTATAGAAATTTTGTGTGATTCTATATCACATGGTATTCTCTCATTAGAGGTTCACCTGGATTCCCAATTACTATTATGTCAATCGAATGAAAGTTATCGCGTGTGTGGTCCTATTTTAGTCTGACAATTCCTACGGGTACAACTTTTAGAACGACAGTTTGATTTTATTACTTATTATCACATTTCTAGGAGTTATAATCATGTATCTGATGCTTATGATAATTTCATTTTAGATTGGCATTTGTCACATAACTAAAGAAAATAAAACAATATCATCAATGTACACATTGCAAAATATAAGTAAAGTTGAAGATCCTTGTTTTATATATATTTCAAAAAAATATGGTGTTTATAGTACAAAATTGGGGCTAATACCCTCAATACATATATAGTCGGTACTACAATATCCATGACATCTATGCATGTGGCACTAGATGTGTGTCATGGTAACAAACTACGGCATTTGTGAGACACCAGAAGAGTTGTACCCAAGCCCTGGGCACACCAACCACCTGTCGTTGCATGGCTTTAGGTGAATCCTCTACCTAAACCATGGGAATCCTATGAGTCAAACAAGAAAGGTTTCCCTGCACATTTTGTACAACTCTCTTAGCTTCTCCTCCCACTACCTCGTATCCCCGGTTCCTCCGTTGATGTTGAGGAAACCCTTCAGGCCATCACAAACCCACGTCTGCATTACACAAGTGTCTAGTTAGTACTTAAGCACCATCCAAAAAAAAAAAAATCTATCATACAAAAATAAAAATAAAATGAAATATTTAAAAACATTTGACATACCTATGTCACCGTAGGCAGCCCCTAGTGGGAGTGGCATGTCTGGATCCCTCTGAAATCTATCTCTACATAGCGATATTCATATAGGGCGATGACCTGTAGCTGCCATGAGTAGAATAAATCCTCGTTGTAGGGTGTGGGAAACCTACCTCCCCCTGTCATCTCATTACCTCGGTCCACCATGACATGGATGCATCGCGAGGTCCTCTAGGAAGAATATCGACTCTAGGTCCCAAACTTGGAACCCGCTCGAAGAAGAAACTGCATAGGATAGTGGCAAACCAAAAATTCCTCTTACTCCCTTGTTTGCACTCTGTCAACTGGCTCTTCATATTTTCCAGTAGTGAGGCACACCAGCCATATATTGTGGGTCTCATACACTATACTAAATAGAACATGAGTGGCCTCGATGCTTGTTGCAACGAGGTCAAACCTGTGATCCTGGTCAATACGAGGACAATGATCTTGAGGTTGAGATTATTTATCGCTCGGATGAGGAGTTGACTCCTGACCTTAGGATTCCCTGCTACATAGTGGGCGTCGATGTACTCCTTTATTTTCATTCCTCTCCCTACTCCCCATGACCTAAGGTTTACAAACTCACCCCGGCATGATAGTCCAGTCAAAAAGTAGATATCCTCTACTTCAATCCTCCATGGTTGCCCATCGAGATTGAAGCTTTCACTCTCAAGGTCCTAGTAACCCACAAGCATCTCAAGCAACATCATATGCACCCTCATTCCTTTGAGTGCCCAAATTTTGTATAAGCCACATCATTTCAAGGCCATTTGGGCCCTCTAATCTCGATCCACAACAGCATCGAACTCCTCATGCTCTATTTTTCTCCATTCAAGAACCAACCTACCAAGGAAAATCAAAATTTGAGTTAGCAACATTATAATTCTTTGTTTATGTGCATGTACGTGAGCTAATCCACTTACAATCACATATAGGGTTGGGTATACGCACCTTGTGGTTTGCACAGGTGTGTATACCCCATCGTATACGTTATCTGATAGGAGACAACCCGTGTACACCGAACTTCATAATTTACGCCATAAATTGCTCAAAATTTGGAAACTAATTTAAAATTTTAATCAATTGGAAATGAAGAGGAAGGGAAGAAGATTTACCTAGTCCAAACAGTTTATGATTCCGTTACCTGGTGCTCCCATAATCACCATTTGAATCTCAGAGGTATTTTGGTCCAATTTGCACTATTTGGGTAAAAAATAAAAATGGTATAGTAATTTTTGGTTTTGTTACTATTTATAAACAATTTTTACCCACTTTCTATAGTTTTGAGCCATTTTTTCACATAATGGACTAATACAAAGGTGGATTGAGTTGGTTTTTTGTAGTTTTCACCAAGGATTCTTGCGGATTTCAACGTTATGTTGGTCGTTCATCACCACGGGCAGGTATTTTCACTACCCAACATATAGGATAGGTATCCATTCCATCTTTCATTTTCGCATCATCCTATAACTTCCACTTTTTATGCCTTAGGTACGAACCCATTTGTTGCAACACAGAACCTTCCATATGCTATAGTTGTGCTGTTATCAAGTGGTAGAGACTTACCGAACATGGGTGCCCTAATTAGATCATCTGCTTCATTTGGTGCCCATGCAAAGATTTTTTCCATAGGATCGGTAGTCCCTCAGAGCTAGTACATGACTTTATGTTGAGCCTCATTTCTCACTCATAGACATGCTGCCTTATACCTTGAGGACTCCCAACCAAGTTTAATTTAAGCTCTTTTTCCGACTCGTTTTCAAAAAGAGAAAAGATTGTTGAGTGAAATTGTCTCTTTCACACTCTTAAATTGGATTTGAAAGGACATCTATTTGGCACAAGTTTATCCCCTTTTCACACCAAGTAGACTAAGAATCATAAAAAGGGACATTTTTTAGCGTTAAGTTGTGATTGCATCTTATTCCCTTGCTTGCAGTATTAAGCCTATAGTCGATTCTCGCTCTGCATTATAAATTGTTTGCCTCAATAGTTTTTTCATCCTCAACCAAGAAGAGCCTTGTTTCTATCCTTCGCAATTTTCACCCTATACCTATGAGGGAACATTCCCCCGAGTGTCCATCTCCCACAAGCATCTCCTTGCATTGAGCATAGGTATGTTCCACTGTTGGAACTAGTTTTTCTTACCTATGACACTCATTTCCTCCATTGTATCATAGCATTCATTTGTTATGAAAAAAAAAATAAGATGGGGGAGAAGGGAGTATTATCTTGTATTGGCAACAATCGTGTTTCCTTTGAACAGAGAACAAAGTTATTTGAGTCCATTCATCATCATAATTTTTGGATTAGCATGGCCTTAGGAAGCTAAGCTTGTTACAGAGTCTTCTCTATCGACTAGTTACTCTTCCAGTCCCTATGGAGAACTTGATTGATGCCTCCTACATCTCATGGTTTCATCATTGGGTCTATGTTGTCGGACTCCTCCATATGTCTCATTCTCTTGTTCAAAGGAATTCTATCAACCTGTGTCGGCCACTCCTCAAAACTCTTGACTTTATATGTCTGCCACACCCTCAATTTGTCTCAGAATCACATGATATTGTAGTCCTATCGTGCACCCTACCCTACTTTCATCATTGGTAGGTAACCTTGAACCCAACAGTTGACACTTCATCATTGGTCAGTGACTGGGTGGTTTCCCTTGTGTTTGACTGTAAGACATCTATTCACACATTGAGATGCGTGCAGTGTCTTGGATGCCATTAGCCTTATTGGTGGTTTCCTCACCTTTGTTAGCAGTTTTCATCATTGGGTGTTATTCAAAGGGTCTTTTTCATGTACCGCTTGCACCTGGCACACGCAAAATATGCATAGGTTCGTTGGTTCGTGAACATGTTCTTCGTCTGATTTCCACCAAATCATGAATCTCATGTTTTGTACCTTGTGCTAACTGATGAGATACTCCTCAATGCTCTCCTTTCAGAAGGTATCCTTCCATCGACTTCTGCTCATTTATTTTGGAAATGGAACCTAGAGTCTTATGAGTACCTTGAGGCTTGCAGTCATTAGTGGCAGGTTCTCTCCCCATCGACAGTTGGGAATACAACAATGTCTCTTGATCGATGGATTATTCAGGTGTTCGCAACCGTCTCCTTTATTGACACTTGTAAGAATGTATTCAGTGCCTTGGTGCCTACTTTCATTATTGGTAGGTTGTCTCGTGTTTGTTAATGGTATATCTTAATGACTGGTAATCAAATGATGTCTCGTTGTGTTCAACCTCAACTCTTTTATTCACATGAAGTAGACTTGCACCCTTGGAAAATTGTGTAGAAGACTTGAAGACCTCAGTATGTGGCCGCATATTTCATGAGTTGTTACTTCCTTTTCATTGGACGAGTACCTATATGACTTCAGTGATCATGGGATATCATATACTTTGTTGTATACAGATATCTTCAGATTGGTTTTGAGATTGGTTCTACTAGGCCTTGTTCGTGACTATGATAGCTATGGGAACATAACCGCATTTGTGTTTTCCTATTCATGGCCACTGACACTTGTTTGGTATATTTTCACATGGATCTGCAGTGTAATTTTATTGGCAACCATGTATGCAAATTCAGTGCAGAATGTAATGAGCAACAAGTTCTTCCAGTTGGTTCCATATCACTCCATTTATGGGTTGTTTATAATGTATTTCGGCCATCACATATACTCCTCTGACCTCACACATTAGGGGGCATATGTTATAGCAATATTTGCATCACCCTATGCAATCTTGCACAGAAGGCCTTTTTCCATTTTCCCATGTAGACTTATCATCCCTATTTGTAAAGTCCATAGATAAAAAATAATATTTTTCCACATGTACGCATCTTGCCTATTATACAGCATGCATATACGTAGGCTGCTTCACTACAGCCCACGTACATCGGGATTTGTGCCAAAAAATGAAAATTAATGTCGGGTTTCCATGTCACGATAGGAGATCTATGATCCTTGGCCTTCCATATACTAGAAACATTACGAATCATCCCTTCAGTTCCATTTGAAGGCTATAAATGGGCCAATTCCGAGCTATGTAAAAGAAGGAAATAATTCAACTTTGAGAGAAAAGTTACTCTGGAGGAATTAGTTACTTCATGTTGAGTCGGCATCCCTTTGTCCTTTAAGTCTGAACACGGTGTTCATCCCCCAAGCTCTTCCCTTATTGATCGATAACCTCATTGATTCTCTATTATGAGCTTGCCTTTGGTGGAGGATTGAAGTGGTGGAGGCCCAGCTGGAAGGAACTTAGTTTCTTGGTTCTGAACCGTGCCGACACGGAAGTCTATAAAATTTTCACTTCTGCTAATCATCTATTAATAGAAATACTCTTTTCTTGTCCAATTGATATCTTGCAAATATTTGAATTATTATTCCATGGGAATATTTGTCATGTTTATTAATGGATTATGCTATTGAATGTGCTAACATCATATAATATCACCATATGCTTGTTTTTCTTGGTTGTTGAGGACTAATTGCAGGTATATTTCTTTGGGTCAAGTGCTCAACAGTGGACTTCATCGAACGTATGGACGAGGCAGGTCTTTATCTTGTCTTGCTCGCATATGTGTTTTCATAGCATACTTGAGAAGAGAGTTGATTTTTGCAGTCATTTCCATCTATTGTGGTTTACCCTAGCCATAAAGAGATTTTCCTCGTAACAGAGTGGTATTGTAACAATGTTCCCCAAGATGAAACTACTTTATCCATGTTCGTTTCTATCCTGAAATGGATTTCCTCAAGTACCCCTCAATCCATTTTTTTACTATCTCGGTATTCTCGTCTATCTAGGGGTGATATCTAGTACTGGGTGTCAACTATGTCTCGGATAACTTGAACAACTCCTACCAAAATGTGTTGAGAAACTTGTTATCCTGGTCACTGACTATGTTCCTCGGAAAACCATGTAGTCTGAACACCTCCCTAAAGAATAAGTCTTGATATGTGTTGTAATATGAAGGAATGGAAAATAAGTGTACATATTTAATCAATATTTCCACTACCACGTATATGTAGTCCCTACCATGTACCTTTGGCAACCTTGTAATGAAATCCATGGAAATTCTTTCCCACTTCTACTCTGGGATTGGAAATGAATGAAGTAGTCATATAGCATTTGTAAACTCTGACTTGTTTTGTTGGAAAATCATGCACTCACTCACATGACTAAGTACATCCTCCTTCAGACCCTTCTAGGAAAATCTCTCTCTTACCTTCTTGTAGGTCTTGAGATACCCCTGGTTCCCTACCAGTGGTGCATCATGTACTTCCCTCAAAATCCTATTCTTGAGTGTGGAGTCAGGGACAAGATAGATCATGTATTTGTATTAGATTATGTCATCCAGTACCATGTACTTTTCATCATGAATACTACCCTCCATCAAATCACGAGTGGAGCCATTCTTGGAGTATTCCACCAAAAGAATGGACTTCCAATCTAATGAGATATTTGTCATGGAGAAAGTTCCAAGTCTCTTGAATAGGGCGTCAATGACTATGTTGTTCTTCCCATTTACATACTTAATGTCAAATTCATATGCCTACACATTACTCACCCATTTCTGCTACCTCTCATTCAGGTCTTGTTTCTCCAAGAATTATCTCAAGTTGTTTTGGTAACTTCTAACCACAAAGTGTCATCCCACCAGGTACTATATGATCTTGGTCAATGCGTGTATGATGGCCAACATCTCCTTATCATAGATCAGATAGAGATTATTTTTCTCCCTCGGATTTCTACTCTTGAAAACTATCAGGTGTCATTTTTTCATCAACATCTCTTCTATCCCCTCACCGGATGTGTCACACTCCAGGAAAAAAGGTTGTGTGAAATCTAGGAGTGCCAATACTAGGAAGGTGCTCATCACATTTTGATAAAGATTATTTTTTAGAACGAAGTTAAGGTAGAGATATAACAATGAAATACAAAAATATATTGTGAGATACACAGAGATGTTGCAATAAACACAGAGATACAGTAATACACAATTTCTATTAATGAGTGAAATGTACAAAACTGTAGAAATACAGAGTGAAAGACTCGCTAGAATGGTGGCATCTTATCTCTTAGAAGAGATGTGACAGCTACTCACATTCACAAGAATATGATTGTTACAATGACGCTCCAAAGGCCTTTTTAACATAAATAAAATCCAAAACCCTAACCCCGGAAGATGAAAAGCCAACAATTTTGTGGACCCCGTTTTGGGTAGTTTGTTGTATCAACTTCTTGCGGTTGTAACTTTGGCATACAATCTTTGTTTTGGGCACATGTTAGCTTGTTGGAAAGGTATCGAAGAGGAGATTCATTTTTGGGGCTTAATTGAATATTTTTCATATATTTTAGGTTCCCTACCATGAAAAAAACATTGTTTAGGCCTTCAAAATGGACCTAGAAGTTTAGGAAACAAAAAAATTGCTAAAAATAGTAAATTGCCAACGAACTGCTTTGAGCCAGTTGGAATAGGTGGGTTGCCACCGATATCCACCTGGATCAATCCTCCATCCTTAGGAATCAATGGTCTCCATTTCATTGAGCTCCTAAGGGAGAGGGGGAAGCAATTGTTGAATATGAACCTTGTTCAGTTGCTTGCCTTGCTAGAGAAGTTCCATTGCTTGGCTTGTGTAAGGTTATCGAGAACCTGATGTTGGAAGGGTTGGACATTTTTAACCAGTCGGGATTCCTGAGATCACTATTTGTTGAAGGAATATTTGTGCTTTGTTGCAATCTTTTCGACCTGCTTTTGTTGCATAGAAGGTGCTTGGACCGAGGTTGCATTGGTTGCAGTGTACTTTTGTTCACCTTTTGAACAAATTGTGAAGAAGATTAATTTTGTAGAATGAGATACTACCTTGAGGCACTATTTAGGTGAGACAGTAGTCAAAACTACCTTTGGTATCCTGTAGAGAGGACCCCCTAGAGTAACAATGACACTACAGGGTCGAGACTCATAAATATCATGGCACTTCCACATATATGGTTGGCCCAAAAGAACATCCAGTGGGGAAACATCACATAATACCTCATCCTTGAAGGGATTGATATCGTATGACAATCAGTACTAATTGATCACATGAAGATATTGTCCCTGGTGAAGCCACCATATAGTGTATGGTTGCGAGTGTGGTGTTGTTGACAATCCCAATTGTTTGACAAACTCTGTTGAGATGAGGTTCTTATGGATTCCACTATCAAAAATAAATGCAATAGGTCCCCCTTCACCCACATCTGTGAATGAAAAAGGCTTTCCCCCTCTTCAGGATCTGTTCGTTCTTCTGGCTGAATTGTTGCGGTCACGACAGTAGCAGTGGTGTTTGTGTCGACGATTTGTCTTCTACTAGTGTTTTGTGAATCAGATTCTGAATTAGGGTTCAGATCCTTTTCTTTGATCTCAGCCACCAATGAATTTTTTGAGCGACATTTATCGGTGTTGTGCCATGGGATTTTGTGGAAATTGTACCATTTTCCAGTTTCCTTCTTTGTCTTTTTGTTACCCTTATTTTTCCTATGGCTTGGACTGGTTTTCCAGAGGCTACTTGTTAGGGTCGTCTTTATCATGCTTTGGTTGTTGCGTATTTGCAAACCCAAACTCCCATTTTTTCTGGTGCCTAAATTTTTGCTCGATTTTGACAACATATTGATAGGCACCTCCTAGTGATGAGATGTCAAAAAAATCCATTTCACATTGGATATACCTATGCATATCCCTGCGGTGTTTCAGAACCAGATTTCACTTGGATTATTTGATTCCCAACTTGGTGTGCAAGGTATGGAACGTATTTGTGAACTCAGGCACTGTTTGGTCCCTCTCTTGCCGCGGTGTGGTCCATTTCATGTACTCGTCGTCATAGTTAACAACAAGGTAATATTGTTCCTTGACCGCATCCACAAAAAAATCCCAAGTAGGCTGGGCCCCATATCTTCCAAAATCCTCTGTGGAACTTTTCTCCCAGTAATTTTCCCACCAATTTTTGACATGGGGGAGAGCCTTAAGGAGTGTGAAGGTGTTATTTTACCTGTCGAAAAAATTGTGAACCAAGAAATAACCTTCTACCATATTTAACCATTTCTCTAGGGCATTAGCATCTATATGACCTTCAAATACAAGAATATAAAAATTAACTTGTACCTTGAAAGGAGAGGTTCCTCCAAAGTGGCCTCTTGATTAATATGCACCTGCTGTTATCAGCAAGCGTGGAAGGATGTGGGAAAAATTCTCCATCATTTCATACCTCTATCGCATGAGAGCTTGCTTAAGCAATAGATTAATAGAATACTTTTATCATACATTTTTATTTTCTTTATTCATGGAGGTTTTCTTGGGTGTGTGTGAGAGATTTTCCTCAAGAGAGACAAACTCGAGACCAAACTTTCTATACTCGGACCTCGTCGGGGACATGTACTAAAAAATGATCAAGAGCAATCTGCTCTGATACCACTGATCCACATTATTTTTTAGAACGAAATAAAGGTAGATATATAATAATGAAATATACAAAGATATTGTGAGATACACATAAATGTTGCAATAAACATAGAGATACAGTAATACACAATTTCTATTAATGAGCAAAATGTACAAAATTGTAGAAATACAAAGTGAAAGACTCGCTATAATGGTGGCATCTTATCTCTAAGAAGAGATGTGATGGCTACTCACATTTGCAAGAAGATGATTGTTACAATGAGGATCCAAATTCATCTTTAACATTAAGAAAATCCAAAACCCTAACCCCGGAAGATGAAAATCCAACAGCTTTGTGGATGTCGTTTTGGGTAGTTTGGTGTATCAACTTCCTGGGGGCGTAACTTTGGCATACGATCTTCATTTTGGGTGCATGATAGCTCGTTGGAAAGGTATAGATGAGGAGATTCATTTTGGGGGCTCAATAAGAACCTTGTAATATCATTCAGGTGCTCAATCATGAAAAACAATGTTGTTTAGGCCCTCAAAATGGCCCCAAAAGTTTAGGAACCGAAAAACTGCTAAAAATAATAAATAGCAAAAACTGATAAACCTGGATCACCTTCTTTATCCTATCGAATTATACCTGTGTGTATTTTGACCATCGAAACTCTCCTTTCTTGGTGATTTTTGTCAATGACGCAGGAAATTGTGAAAATACTTTCATAAAGCGCATGTAATAGCTGCATAGCCTGAAAAATCCTTGCAACTCTATGAGTGATCAGGGGGTCGTACAATCTAAGAATGTTTGGATATTTTTCTAATGCACCTTTACTCCCTCAACAAAAATCATGTTCCCCAGATAGAGAAGCTATGTCAACCCAAACTTGCACTTTGCCTCCTTGGAAAAAAGTGATTGTTCCTCCATAATGGTGAAAATCTCATCAACATGATTTAGATGTTCCTCCCAAGTCCTATTATAGATCAGAAGATCATCAAAGAAACCTAGTAAGAATTTCCTCAACTTCTTATTGAAGATATGGTTCATACATGACTTGAAGGTAGTGGGTGCACTAAATAGCCCGAAGTGCATGACTAGAAACTTGTAGTGCCCATAGTGGCATATGAAGGTTGTCCTGTGGATTTCCTCCCTTCTGACCTGAATCTAATGGTACCCCGATCGAAGATCAATATTCAATAATTATATTGTCCCATGAAACTCATCAATAAACTCATCAATCCTAGATATCGGTTACCTATTTGTTATGGTCTTCTTGTTCAGTTCCCTCTAGTCGATGCACATCCTCATCGTCCCATCCTTCTTCTTTGCTAGTACCACAAAAGAAGCAAAGGGACTATAACTAGGCTTGATATGCCCCATCTCCATCAACTCCTTTATGGCCCTTTATATTTCATCCCTTAACTTCTTTTGATGCATATACGGTGTGGTGATCACGGGATTTGAGTCCTCTTATAGCTTAATGACATGATCAAATACCCTATCATGTGGTCTCCCTGCTGGAAATGGTTCAAACACTCTTTCATGCTTTCTAAGAAATGTATAGATATGTGCATGGTAATGTTAGAAATATTGTGATTTCTTCTCCATGGTGATCAAGAACTCTATTGCACAAGCCACATCCATGTTTCTAAAAAGGGCCTCCATGCATTGATTAGACATGATCCTGGGGGAACCTGTCGACATAACTCTCAGGATCACTCAATGTACACCATTGCCTCTGAACTCCATCCTCATGTTTTGATAGTTCATGGGGATATATCCTAACAACCACTAAACACCTAGCACCACATGGTTGTCCACTAAATATGTGACATAAAAGTCATCGATCAATGTATAGTTTCCAATTGTTACCTCCAATCCCATGATCCTATGAGTACACTCCATTTTATACCCATATGCTACTACCACATCGAATCCCTCAAATCCATCTACATGAATTTGTCTCATGGTGACAAGTGCAACATAAATGAAGTTGTGGGTTTCCCCACCATCAATTAGTTGTTTAACCCTTTGCCCCTACAAAATTCCTCTAACCCCGAAGGTGTAATATTTAGGAACTCCTCAAAGTTTGGCAATGGTCACTTTCTTGACCCCCTCCAGAAATGGTCGATGCTCTGTAATTTCAATGTGTCATGTTTCGTCACTTCTCTGTCCATCATCTTGTGTGTGGTGGGTATCTTCCTCACTGTCATCTTCTTCATCAGAGAGTACCTTGATACAATGGACATGTTTATGTTTGAATCTATTAATAATGAAAATGGTGTTAGGGACCTAACCTCCCTAACTCCTCACATAGGTATAATAATATATTTCCATGTAATAAAAGCCAATATTAATAAGACCTAGCAATAAGGAAGAATAAGTCAAATGTAAGAAGATATAATAGAAGCTTCCAATTCTAGAAGGTTCTTCCTCTAGATTGTTCTTTTGGATAGATATATTTAGTATAAATAGGAGTAGATGGTATGAGAATTTTTGTATTGAGAATTATTGTAATAGAGTGTTGCCCTGCTAGAGGTTTCCCCCTCGAAGAGGAAAGTGAACATTGTTTCCTATCAATAAAGGTATTATTTGGTGTTGTGGTTTCATCTATTGTGTTGTTCTACTGTTATTCTCTGCAATAATTATATTTCATGCTATTATAATAGATCTAGTAACTTACAAGTGGTATCAGAGCACTTTCCTTGGAAGAAAATTGTGGGTTAATTTTTTCAGGGTAGAGACGTATTCGAGAGTATTAAAGCTATAGAGATTTTTCGTTCAGTGCATAAATCCATAGTCAGGAAAGCATACACGTAGGAAATACAAGTGGTACTTAAGAACACATTGTTGGCCACCCTTGTAACCCATGTTGGTATCCCTTCAAGTGGTAGCACATTAGACAAAACGTGTATACAGATCGGCCTAGATATCCTAAAGCCCTCTGTAGATCAACCAATTGGTCACCTAACTGCTATAGTGTCACCGAGAACAAAACTCATAAGATACTCTCTAGTATAGCCTCCTTAGTTGGTTCCCTGAGATATTGGGTCGAGTCCTACTGTTGGACCCTGCATGTATATTAGAGAGCTATAGCACAAGGAAAACCATTTTTTATAGAAAACCTAAATACCTTAACCCTTGGGGTAGAAACATAAACAGATCAGACAAGATCTATTGTCATGCAACTTTGCCTCCTGTATTCTACTTGCGAAATTTCTACACATTTATTCATGTTAATCATTTGGCAATTTCATCACTACAGTATTATTCAATCACTTTGCATTGATCGTAGTGGTACCAATCACCAGTAGCTCATTTCTGTGTGGTCCCATTTTTCCCTCTATCCCATCACCATGGCCCACACTTGTAGCCAAGATTGGGAACAACGTCTCACCACCTTGGAAAAACCTCATAACCAAACCTAGAGTGATATCTCTTCCATTATGCCCAGTATTTGTAACATCAACTTCCAGCTTGCTCCGCTCGAATCCCTTCCCACATCCATAAGTCAATTGACCTCCACCTGTCAGCATTGTCAGGATGCAGTGAACACTTTGACCACCTTAGTTGATACCACCCCAGATCCTTTCTCTTCTTCCAAACCTTATAACCCTGAAGGTATTGAATCCTTCCAATTCACCTATTTTCCTCCCCGTGACATTCTACAGGACCTGTGCCCCCCTTGCATGGAGGTGAAAAAATTTGATGGTTTAGATGCCATAAGTTGGGTCACTCAAATGGAACATTATTTCTCTTTATACAAAATTACTGATTAGTTTTCCAAACTACAGTATGGTGTTCTCCATCTAGATCCAGAACATTGGCAATGGTGGCAATGGAGAAAAAATACTTGCCAAGGGTATGTGTTTTGGACACAATTTGTTGCAAAACCTTAGGAACGATTTGACATTGACACCAACCATTTAGGTTGTCTGAAAAAGTTGAAACAATATGGCATAGTGGAAGACTTTATAGCTACTTTTGAGCGATTGACTTTCCTCACAGAGGGCATGTCTGTTGCTTTTTTCTGAGAATTACTTTTAGTGGCCTCGAGGATGATTTATGTGCCCACATCCTCATGGCTCACCCTAAAATTTGGGTAGAAGCTACTAAAATATCTAAGGAAGCACAACAAGTTATCTCTTCTCAAACCAAAAAACTCTAATTCATTCCTCGCCCTAAACCAATCACTCCCACTCCTCCTTCCACTCTATTAAAGATCCAGAAATTGACCCGGGAATAAATGGTTGAATGCCAACTCAAGGGCCTTTGTTATAATTGTGATGAAAAATATTTTTCGGGGCAAAAGTGTGAGGAAAAAATTATTTTTATGGCCATCTCTGAGTATGTTCCTCTAGAATATGTCGAGGCTCCTCCTATGGCCGATTCATGTGAACCCACTGACATGACTCCACCTGCCGACCCTCCAGAAGTTGAGCCTGCCATTTCCCTGAATGCTCTCACGGGATTCTCTGCTCCCCAAACCCTCAAGCTCATTGGTTAAATTAAGAATCGAAAGGTCATCATCCTTATTGATAGTGGAAGCACCCATAATTTTATTCATCGCTACATTTTCCAAGAAACTAATTTTATATCCGAGTAGTCAATAATTTCAAATCGTGATTGTTAATGGAGGTTCCATGAAATGTGGAGGATGATGTGAAAATGTGCAGCTCCAAATTGGTCAGTATCATCTGATATCCCATATGTTTTCTATAGACATGGGTGGTTTTGACATTGATCTTGGTGTCAAATGGTTACACACTCTCGGCCCCATTCTCATGGATTTTAAGGAATTAACCATGCCATTCCAACAAGAGGGACAGCAATATAAGTTCCAAGGAATCAGAATAGGCTCCATTGATCTCATCAATTCCCATTGCATGGAAAAGATCCTCAAAAGGGGTCATTCTGACATTATTTCCCAACTCCACTCCATTCATGTTGTTGAGACGCCCTATGTGCATCCTGGCCTCCAATCTATCCTCTCCCACCACCAAGTTTCGTTTACCACTCCTAAATAGCTTCCCCCTTCCCCTAAAGTCCATGATCATTTCCAATCATCTCATACTAAGAAGGCTTCCTCCCAATGTTCACCCTTTACATCATCTCTTTGCCTAGAAGAATGAAATTGAGAAAATTGTTCATGAATTGCTAGAAGCGGGTGTTATCTGTCCTAGTACCATCCACTATTATTCCCTTTGGTCATGGTACTCAAGAAAGAAGTTACTTGGTGCATGTGTCCTAATTTTTGCGCCCTCAACAAACTCACAATCAAATACAAGTTCCCCATTCCTGTCATTGATGACCTCTTGGATGAATTGAGTTTTGCTTGGTACTTCACCAAAATCGATCTATGTTTTGGATATCACCATATTTGTATGAAAGAACAATACATTCCCAAGACTTCATTTCGAACTCATGAGGGTCACTATGAGTTCTCGATAATGCCCTTTGGTTTGTGTAGTTCTCCGTCCACTTTCCAAAGTCTTATGAATCATGTCTTCCATCCTTTTGTCCATCACTTTTTCTTAGTTTTCTTTGATGATATTCTCATCTATACTAACAATCGGACATCCCATCTCTCCCATGTGAATGAAGTTCTCCATCTACTCTCTAAGCACCAAATTTTACTCAAACAATATAAATGTGCCTTTGGAACCTCACAAGTGGAATACCAGGGTCATATTTTCGGCAACAATGGTGTCCGGTTGGATCCTAAGAAAATTGATGCTATGTAGCAATGGCCTCTCCCTAAAACTCTTAAGATATTGCATGGTTTTCTGGGTTTAACGAGCTATTACCAAAAGTTTGTTTGGAATTATGGAAAAATTGTAGTTCCTCTCATTTCTCTCCTTAAAAAAAAATGCTTTCACTTGGACTCCAGCTACATATCACTCCTTCCAATCCTTGAAAGATTTTATGTGCTCGACCCCTATCCTAGCACTTCCAGACTTCACCAAGACTTTCATATTGGAATGTGATGCTTCTGAGAAAGGAATTGGGTTCATCCTCATGCAAGATGGCAGGAATTTGGCCTTCACTATAAAATAGCTTTCAGATAGACATTTGGTCCAATCCATTTATGAAAAGGAAATGTTAGTAATTCTGCATGTTGTGGATCTCTGGCGTCCTTATTTATTGGGACAATGCTTCCAAATCAAAATTGATCATTAGAGTCTCAAGTATTTTTTGGAACAACGAATTTCATCATCGAAGAAACAAAAATGGGTGACCAAGCTATTTGGCAGTGATTATGAGATCATTTACAATAAGGGAAAGGAAAATATAGTTTTGGGCACTCTCTCTCAAAAGTATGAAGAAGACGGGTCCCTTTTGTCCCTCTCCTTTATTGTACCAGATTAGCTCCAAGATGCTTGTCAGGAATGGCGGCAAGACCCCAAAATTTATAGCATAATCCACCAATTGCAACATAATTATCCAACTTCTCCAGGGTACTCTTGGCACAATGCAGAGATTTGCTACAAAGTTTGGATGTATTTATGCAAGCAATCACAACTTAAATACACGGTGCTTTCTGAACTTCATGCTTCCCCCACAATTGGGCATTCACGGTTTAAAAAAACCTATGAATGGTTCAAACGTTATTTTTCTGGGATGGTATGAAACGGGATGTCCAAACCTTTGTGGTTGAATGTGATCTCTATCAACTTAACAAGGGAGAAACACTAAAAGCTCTGGGCACACTCCAACCGCTTCTAATTCCCCCTGTTATTTCCTGAGATATTTCTATGGATTTCATTGTTGTCTTACCTAAATCGAGAAATAAGTTAGTCATCATGGTGGTCGTCAATCGTATTTCTGAATATGTTCATTTTTGTACTCTTCAACACCCATTCACTACATCCACAGTGGCTCAAATATTCATGGATAATATCTTCAAGCTTCATGCCATGCCTAATTCTATTGTATCTGACAGAGATACCACTTTCACCAGCATTTTTTGGCAATAATTGTTCAGGCTACAGGGAACCCAATTGCATCTCAGCATCGCCTATCACCCCCATATGGATGGCCAGACTAAAGTTGTCAACAAGTGTTTGGAAACATATTTGAGTTGTTTTTCATATGAGAGGGAAAATAGGTAGTCTCAGTGGTTACCCCTAGCTGAACGGTGGTACAACACATCTTACCATAAAAATACTTGCATGACTCCTTCTGGAGAAGTATATGGCCAAAATCCACCATCGGTTCTCTCATACATGCCAGGGATTTCAAATGTTAAAGAGGTTGAAAAAGTTCTTTCATTCTAAGAGGCAATACTTCACGCCCTCAAAGATAATTTGGTCATCGCTCATAATCGCATGAAGAAACAAGCAAATCAAGGTCATTCCAAACGTTTATTTGTTGAAGGGGACCAGGTGTTTCTTCGACTACAACCTTATAACCAGACTTCACTCACAGTTGAAAACTATCAAAAAAATTCTCCCAAATTTTATGGTCCTTATATCATGCTCAAGCATGTGGGATCGATGGCCTACCAGTTAGCTCTACCTAGTCAGTCAAAGCTCCATCCTCTTTTTCATGTCTCCTCCTTAAATAAGGTGATTGGAACTAAGTGCCAAACTCAAATGATTCTCCTTGAGTTGGATGAAGAAGGTTTCTTGGACCAGTGCGAGCATCGTCTCCATTAGCACACCATCAAGTGTTATTCCAGTGGAAAGATACAACTCCAAACAAAGCCACCTGGGAGTCGGCCTCCATTCTCCAACAATTTCCTCATCTTAATCCTTGAGGACAAAGTCGTTCTTCAAGGGAGAGGGAATGTTAGGTACCTAACCTCCCTAACCCCTCACGTAGGTAAAATAATATATTTCCATGTAATAAAGGCCAATATTAATAAGGCCTATCAGTAAGGAAGAATAAGTCAAATGTAAGAAGACCTAATAGAAGATTTCTCTTCTAGAAGGATCTTCCTCTAGATTGTTCTTTTGGATAGATAGATTTAATATAAATAGGAGTAGAAGGTATGAGAAGTTTTCTCTTGAGAATTATTGCAATAGAGTGTTGCTCTGCTGGAGGTTTCCCCCTCGAAGAGGAAAGTGAACATTGTTTCCTATCAATAAAGGTATTATTTAGTGTTGTGGTTTCATCTATTTTGTTCTTTCGTTGTTATTCTCTGCAATATTTGTGTTGCATGCTATTATAATAGATTTGGTACCTTACAAATGGAAACCTCAAGAGGATATTAATCCCCCGGTGTTTTTAATGTGGTACTCCTATGTAAATTCTTCAAAGATTTTATTTAAAATATATATTGGAATATGCCAATAAGCAAAACCCAAATCTTTATCTCTCAACAAAATTTTAAATGGCATGAAATACAAGAGTTCCTGAGAAATGGACCAAGAACCTTAAACGTCACATTTGCTGGAAATAAATAAATTGCAGAAAATAACATAAACTCTCACATCCATCACAGCTTTTAGATATTTCTGATCACATTCAAAATAAAAATGGAAAATGGTCCAGTGCACAAGAGAAATTTGAAAGAGTATTACTTATTGAGATAAAAAATAATTGTTTGATAATTCAACTTCAAATATATTATACTCAAAACTCAAAGTTACAAGACAATTGAAATTAACTCCAAAATAGTTCTTTGGAATTTCTCAAAAATGATATGAGTCTTTTACAATATTAGAAAATTAAAGGCATTCGTCCACGAATGGACTGGGATCGGGAATCCCATGGACTATTAAATACATATGAGAAATATGAAGAAGAAGATGTAGGACTGGAACAGGGCATGAGCAAAAAATATGGATGGAAGACAAAAGAGAATTTATCATAATTCGGTTATATTCTTCCAACAAAAGAATGAATACAACTGGATGAACTCTGAAAAGGAAGAAAATTTGATCAGTATAGACTTACTATGATGGAACCTCCCTCTACTTTGGTGATGTCTATTTCCTTTTATTATCCTTGTTGATGGTTTCTGGATCGGTACTAACTGTCGCTTCTTTATTTTTCTTGGGTAATCTTGATTAGGGAATTTTTAAAACCATTCCTCTATGTAATGCTTCATTGGAGCCACATTTATCTCATGTTTAATTTTAACATAAAATAACTCACCTTCAAAATATCTTAAGTAATGTCAAATGTTATGAATTGACTCTTTGATATCTTGATTTTTTTTTATTTTTTGTTGTCTGGCGAAATCAACAACTAGTTGGGCACGTAATCGCATTACACATGGTCGTTTTATCCAACTACTTCCACTATAACCTCCAGGTGTGCCCACGATTCCCCTTCTGTGGCACACAGGATAAGTCAGGGGGATTTGAACTTGAAATCTCATGGAACTTCATATCACTTCATATTCACGACACTTTCCAATTGAGATGCCCCCGGGGGGGCTTCGATATCTTGATTTTTGTTTGCATAATATACTAGCCAATTTTTAATCTCTCTTTCCTCATATTCAATTATACTATTGAACTTTTCAGCTGAAATTATTTTCAATATGTCCATGTGTTCTTCAAATTGGTGCCTCATCATAAATATAGAATTTATGATTAATCTTGAGCCTTGAACTTCTCTAGTGATTCTTGCCAAGTCTATCTCGGTGAGTTTTCTAAATAATGTTTCCTTTTTATTTACAATTTCAATGCAATTGTCCATAATATCCTTCAAATTACTGATCTTTTTTATCCAGCATGCCTTCAATTGTTTCATTCTGGATCGAGAGGGAAAGTCTTCTTCCTTTATTTTGAGCTTGGTCATGTTGGAAACTTTGATTACAAATGGTATAATGGGATCTTTATAAAACCCTTCCTCATGTTTATAATCTTCTTGAAGGAATTCATTATAAGCATTTACTTCAGATCTGAAAGAAATAATATTACCATATGCATCCCATACCTCCATGATAAGTGGCATTCTTCTTTTTGTATTTTCCTTAAAAAAAAATCTAACAACCACTAACAAACTTGATTATCTATTCAGCTTCAAATCAAGTGTTCTTGGTTTCACAATGGCTAATGGGATTGCAAGAATAGGTGGAGGCATCAAGGTGGATTCTAGTTCTTTGACTTTTTATTTTAATTTGGCATTCTATGATTTCAAGACATCAATTGAAACATCCAAGGAATCATTGGCTACCTTGTGTATTTTAGAAATTTGAGATGCAGGCAACTTACTAAGATCATATTTAGAACGGGATTTTTTTTTATTTCTCTGATTTACTCCTTCAAATACTAACTTTTTGGAATTCTTGTCAAACAATGCATTTTGTATAGTCAATGATTCTTCTTCTGAAAAATCTTCTTCTTGTGCGGCTATTTCGAATGTAATTTGTTGGGTTTCTTGTAATTTATATTCTTCATCAGGGAAATGTATATTTTCAATATCAATTTCAACATCCACATCCTTAAGAGATAAGTTATTTGTATCATTTTCCAGATACCTATTGCTCTACTTCTTCTTGTGGGGGAACCTTTCTCTTCCTTCTTAGTTGGATTTTGTGGGGATTTCCCATTTTTCCTTAAGGAGGATTTTTATCACCTCCTCCACTTGAATTTCCAGTTGAAACATTTTTTTGTTGTGTAGTTGTTTGAACACTATATTTGGGTAGACCATTTTTCTGTGAAACCACTAGAGATTGAGCACCTTTTTCATTTGGACGCTTTCCTTTTTGCTTATGCTGATTTGTAGTGCTTATTGTAGTCGAGATATCATCAATAGGTTGCACTGGAGTATCTTGATTATTACCCTCTTCTTCCCCAACTATAATTGTTTGGGTAAACACATTACTGGATCTATTGAATGCATGTGGTCAACAAAGATATGACTTGGGTCAAACCCTTTAATTGTTTCTACATATTTCAAATTCAAATGATTGAAATGGGTTGAGAATTTACTAATTCTTGTTATGTTTCTTAATACAATTTGTATGACCTTCCATGGCAATGGGATAAATTGCCTTGTTCTCTTCTCGTGAAAAAAGTGAAGCCAAAATCCATATTGCCTAGCAACTTCGGCGATAAACATTTTATTTGAAATTTAGTAAGGGAGAAAAGCATGACCTTCTCGGGAGAACACGATTCTAATGACATTATAAGTTTCCCTCTTCTCCAGGGTACCCTTATTATTTAGAAAATTTGTTGCCTTCAATCACAACCTGGATGTGTTATCTCCAAAGAGAAGTTTCTTGAAAACTGTAACAAATTCATTATGTGCCTCATAAAATTAAATAGAGGTATTTTGTCTCCAAAGAGATTGGTACCACAAAGTTACAGGGTCGATTTTACAGTCTACCCTCTTGCCAATTGTTAATCCCTTGAAAATATGGTAGTACATAATAGAAAATATTAAATATCAAGCCATGAATAATTTATTTTCTTTCTTAAAATTTGAAAGCTAGGAAGTAATTTCATTAGAGATAAGATTTCCCCAATCAAAGATGGATTTTTCATGAACTGTAAAATGAAAAATGTACAAAGACAACCGAGAGATGGTTGTTGTATTTTCTCAACCAATGACTCTAGTGAATAGCCATGAAATTTTTCGATAATGGTTTTTTAAGAAACTAACCTAAATATTTTTTATGTCAACAGGAATTGCCACAGGGTCTTCAAGATATTATTGCAAAAGGTCTAGTCCATTATTTATTTTCTTGAGAAAATCCCTCGCTTCTTCTCCTTTAAAGGTAAGAGTTGGTAACTTCATAATCTTCCTAAAAATGACTGGTGCTAATGAAATAGGATATTATCCCTAGATTTCAATGGCTCTTTGGTTTGGGATATACTTATAAATACACCAAGTGACAACTTATTTACAATCAAATACTTTTGGTACACATCCACCAAGAGCAATTCCTGACGTCCATACTAAATTGTTATTTCTTTGAAGTAGAGGCAATGTAGAGTAGTACCAGTAGGATCTCAGCCACTTGAAATTTTGATCTTCCCATCTAAAAATGTTCATTATATCCCCAGAGAATTGTTTCCTTCCTACAAACATGAAGTTGGTGGACTGTTTGTGTGTTATAACCCTAATTTGCACCAAACATGCTTACCTTGCATCAGGCCATCTCATATTCCTTCTTTTCCAAGCCACTACTGAATAGCTCTTCTAAAAAACTCCATTTTTAAAGGCCCACGCACCCTGCTCCACTACAACCCGTGTGTATCTAAAGTGTCCATGCTATCTGACCCACTACAGCCCACGTGGACCTTCAGAAGCACGAAAAAAGGAAATTTTATGATGAAACACACAGCTTTGGGAAAGTTAACTAAACCTTTCGACCATGCATGGCCGATCATTCGACCAAATACCTAGCTCCTTCTAGCCTATAAAAGAAGGGCTAGGGGTCCCATTTGAAAGGAGGAAAAAGATAGTAAAGAAATTCTACCCGAATTTGTATTCCCCTTTGCCCAAGATTCTGCAACCATTTTGTGATTTCAACGAAGAAGAGAAGCAAGTGTGTTAACAGTTGGTGCACAGTGAAAGAGGAGACCAGGACCAGATTCGTGGAGTAGTGGTCGTATTCATCATTGTAAGTTTCTTTAGTGAAGTTAATAATAAAGAAGTACTTTTCCCATCCCACCATATGAGGTTTTCATTATTTATTGCGTACATGTTGATTAAATCTCTAACCCATTAATCTGTAGATCTAATGCATGTGGAGTTCTTTGTTTGTCTTTTGTGAATTTAGGTCAGCCTTGGGAGGAGATTTGCATTCAAAGAGCGACCAAGCATGAAGAGGGATCGATATCAAAACACTGGAAATAAGGTATGTTCACTTGATCTTCTTAACTGTGTATTTGCTTAAGAATAATGGGGATTAGGTCTGGGATGATGGTAAAAGGTGGGAATCTTTAGGTCTTTTTTGCATGCATGATTAAAACCCTAAGTGTTATTCCATAGGGGGATTTCCCACCCACAACATTGCATAATTACTTAGAATATATTCGTAGAAATGAGGCACTTTTCCAAATAATAACAACTTAATAGTTTCCCAATGAATAACTTTAAAGCACATTGAATGAAAATCCCTCGAGATTTTTGCCATTAATAATGAACTTTTCGTAATTTGCACATCAATTGTCTTCCATAGTACCAACATTTAATGTATCTCAAGAAAAGTACCAAGACAAAAATCATGTTATAATGGGAGTGGATATGAAAGAAAAATTGAGGTGAACCTGCGAGTTCACCAACCCGCAAGTCCGATGTGAAGAAAAAGAAAAATGCACAAGTGTTGTGTGGGAAGAAAAAAGGTCAGAAAATGGTTTATTATCATTGTCATTCAGGCTTGGAGGATAAATGGAGATGAGATACTTTGGGACCCGCGAACCTATGGTGAGAAAAGAAAAAGAAAATTTCTAAGTATCATGCAAGTCGGGGATCGTGAAAGTTAAAGGGATTTTTGGTGATAGAATAGTTACAAAGAAAAGTATGCTAACTCGCAAACCAACATTGAAGTGAAAGAAATTAAAAATGACTCAGTATGGTGAAGGAAAAGACAAGGTATATTTTTACAAAAAGAAAAATAAGAAATGTTTTTAAGTATGGAGAAGTAATAGGGAAAAGAAAGTATAGGGGTCAACAGGACCTTACCTTTGTTGATGCATCGGTGGCCCAACTCCCAAGTTTAATTGCATCTATATAAAAGCTTATTCCTACTCATTTATCTCTGAGTCTCCTCATCCATCTCGTCCTTCCCAGTCCATGTCTTCTGGGGATGCTTCATCACCTGACCCTTCTTTGGAATAAAGGGTTTCACGGGTGCCTTCTTGGGCATTGTGTCTTCCATATCCTGAGTCTTCATGATGGCATCCTAGAGTGTGGTTGGTATAAATTCCTTCACCCATCCTCTCAATGGCTCATCTAGACCCTTCGTGAACAAAATCAGCAGCCATTGCTGAGAATATTTTTCACCATGACTACCATCCTCTGAAAATATGTGATGTATGCATCTGGTGTACCTGTCTACCTCAACTGCACCAACTCCCTGAACTAGATTTCAATATCATTATTTTATAACCTATCCATCAATCCCTAAGTAAATTCCACATATGAAGTGATGTTGGCATGCCCTAGGTTTATCATCCCATGATAATACCACTCGTGATATTCTCCTTCCAGGTGAAGGGTGGCATACTTAATTGCTTCTTCTTTGGTCATCAGGTTAAGTTGGAGGTAAGTGTCCATATTTTATACCCATGCTCTAGTTGATCTCTTGGCAAACCCATCAAAATATTGGATAGTCAACCTACCCACCTTGCGCATGAGATCAAAGTTCTATTGGTTTTGTGTTGCTCTATTCCATTCCCTAGATATGTTCCTCTGTTTGAGGATGTATAATTCCTCGTAAGACAGTTTTTATTAGATATATTCATCTACAGTCTCATACTCCCTATATGAAGAGTTAATATCAAGCCCCTGGTCTAGTTGTTCCTATGCTCCTCTAGGATACCCTGTCAAGAATTGTGTTAAAAGGGGCCTAGGGATATTTAAACTCCTACCCTGAGTTGGGGTATGGTTATTGCTTCCTTCTGCATAACTCTCACCTCCTATTTGGATGCCCTCTAATTGGTTCTCATTGGAAACCCCGTGGTTTTTTTTCACTTGGGTGTTGGTAAGGAACTGTGTTATGAACTACATAAATTGTCGATGTTCGGTGGACATATATTTATGTCCCTCGGATATGGACTCCAATATTTGTAAGGTTTTATCCTCACCATGGTCCCACATGCCTCCTTCTAGCTTTGACTATGTTTGGTCTCTTTCTAGTGACTCTCAAAAGGGTTGTCCTCTATGCCCTTTTCTCCTAGTCATTAATGTAGTCATAGGCTGGCAAAGTCACCAGATATGATACCATTATAATGTCTCCGACTAGGATAGACAGAAAAATATGTTTGTTGTCCAAATTATTGTTTCTCTTTGGGTAAAATTTTCAAACACTTTTTCATTAAGGCTACTGGAAATGTCTTACAAACAATTTTCATATGTCACCAAGATAGGAATATTTCCAAACATATTACATGCACTCATTACATGAAAAATAGAGCAGTTAACCATGGAATCTTATTATGGTATACAATCCCAAATCATAGAAAATACAAAGATCCTTATTGATTATAACAATAGCTACAAAACCCTCCTAAACACATATATCTATGGGTTACAAGGAAGCTGCAATATCTACTAAAAAGGAACAGCAATAAACCCGGTAATGATGCCAAAATATCCTCAAGATATGATATGTTTTTCCCTAGACTTTCTAGCCTTCGCTATTGTAGTATCAATTTGCTTCAGAAACACCTATGTCGTGATCCAGCCATCTATAACTCAACAGACCTATAACCCCAATTCCCATATATCCTCGTTGGATGAGGTTGCGCAACAAGTGGGGCCTCATGTGATGAGGTTGGCCAAAAAGTGGGGCCTTGTGGGACACCTTATACTCAACCCGTAGGAGTTACCCCTGTCACAGTTTCCTCGAAACCCTCATGGTCCTTGCAAAATCAGAGATCGAAATCCTCCAGAAAGATCTATCAACTCCCTGCACACGTCGATATTCCTCCAAGATGAAAAAAAACAATCTGAGACTCCAATGAAGACCATGTATGGATCCTCTTCCTTATTTAGATAGGGTGGATATTGCACCACTAAAACCAAACTGCAATGGTGGAAGGGTTTTTCTAAAACCTAATTAAACAATGGCTCCAAGAGCACTCCAAAATGAGAGATCAAATAATAATTCCAAAGTGAAGGGATACCCGTCTATTTATCCTTCCTCCGGCCTTCTATACCTTTCCCCTTTTTGACCAAATAAAACCCTCGCTTTATTTTTCCTCCTATTTTCATTTAACAAAATTATTTATTTTTATTTAATGTCACTTTAGGATTTGTCATATTTTCACCTAGTGACACCAAATAAACCTTTGTGACTCCCTTTCCCTGCTGACTATATCCTACAGGAGTCGTATAGGCTATTAAGTGTCATAGGAGCATCATCAACAAAATTGATGAAGCATGGTGGAAGGTGACTCAGCATATAGCGCAACGCACATTAACTGGTTTTGATTCCAAGGAAGTCACAACATTTAATTTTGAGACTTTTGTAATTAAATATCCCTTGATATCTAAAGACTAGAACCATTGTATGTACATCCGAAAAGTTGTAATTGTCTTTAATGTCTATAGGATTATACACATTTGAGCATCAACTCATATCTGAGCTTGTAAATATGAATTTACTATGACAGCTTAGAGATATGATTGTCTTTATTGAGATGTGAAAGCATTATATTGGTCTAGAGGGAAGGCTCAAGAAGCCAATTCATATATAAATCTATGTAATATATGTTGAAACGAATCTTTTTTTAATATATGAAATGAAGAGAAATATTTCCAAATTTTTAAAGAAGACTGTAAACCTGTTTATGTTCTTATGCAACTAAATTGGTACTGTATTGTGTGTTTCTGTATCTATGTGATGGTTATCTCTTTATTGAATGAGTTTTGATTTTGCTTAAGTTTCAATTGTTTCTCTTTTGATAGTCTTTTTGCAAAGTGTGCATAGTGCGCATGCAAGGAGTGCAGAGGCCGAACCTTCAATAGGTTCAGGAGCTCAGGAGAGACAGTTTGAGTCTTCTCAGAGTAAGTGCAAGGAGTTCACAGGTGACTTTTAAAAGTCCCAAGCTCGGGAGAGTTGTTGCAAGGAGTGCACAAGCCTATAAATTTCTAAGGTTCAAAGCTCAGGAGAGACGCGCAATCGTGCGTTATGGTTCAATTCATCAAAGTGAACGAATATTAGAAGAAATAGTGATTGCAAGGTTCTAGGTAGGAACCCAAGGAGTGTAAAAATCCTTTTTTTTAATAACAGGTGGACAATATTTTCTTGTGAAGAGTTGAATTCCCCCACAACTATTCGATCAGGTTGGAGGAGCGCGGTTGTTAAACCATGAGTCTTTCAGACTTCATTGTTTCGACGATTCGGGGACATTTAGTTGTTGTCGAGAGGTACGGAGACCCAAATCTCTAAAGCCCATATTTAATCCTAGACATAGATCGGTGGACAAGTGTGAGTCATCATATGCCTGAGTGTTGGGACTTCGATGATCTGGAACTCTGGATGGATTTGGTTGTTGTTGTGTTGTGCAGAAAATCCCCGAAGCCCGGAGCCCCAAAGCCATTTTCAGTCATAGATTATCAAGGGAGGAGAACCCCTTCCACCATCTGATCAAATCTTATCGTCAACATGAAAAATTGGAAGAATAGGGAAAGACCCGCAGTTGTCGGTCAAGCTACTTTATGACCAGATTTGGCCTGTAGTGACTATGGTGAAATTGGTTGGATTTGTTACATTGGTTTAATTCTCCTAGAGCCCCGAAGCTCGGAGTAAATGTAGACCATTTATCAAAGGCGGAGTATGGACCGTTAATCTGTGAGCCCTTCAACGTTCGATAGTTCGACTATCTGGGTAAAGTTACTTGTCGGGGTTGGAACTGAGGAAATATGGAGCGCCAGAGTATCGAAGAGTCGAACAACCCCTTTCCATAAGAACTTGGTCCTAAGTTGTGGTCACATGCACGAGTTAGAAAGACTAAACGGACCCTCACGGATTTTAATTTTGTGCCCATTTGTTGAGAAGCATGTGGGTGAAGAAATTGCAGGGGTTTGTGGGATCCCGAGAGCTAATTCGTCTCATGTTAAGCATGATCCTAGACTAGGAGTTTGATCCATCCAGTAGGGTTTTTCATCAGGAGGAATCAGAGTAGGGAAAATCTCTATGTGGATATATATTGGAAATCATGCCACCAAGAAGATGCACGAAGAGGCATGTAGCCAATGTAGTTATGGAGGAAGAAATGAGATAGCTTCGTGCAAGATTAGATTCCATGGAAGAAATGCAAAGGATATCACCAGAGACTGGTGATGTTAGTGATGCTGAGAGTGAAAATCCAGAAGAAGAGGAAGTTGTGGGAGAAGAAGCAGTAGAGGAATGATTATTTAGAGTTGTTGTCAAGCTGGGAACTAGGGCGAAGATAGAAGTCTCGATGTATGAAGTTAATTTGGATGCAAAATATTTTCTTGACTGGATAAATGCTTTAGAAAAATATTTTGATTATGAGGATATTGATTATGAGAAGAAAGTAAAGCATGTCATTACCAGGTTGAAGGGACATTCATCTTTATGGTGGGACGAGTTGCAGGATGATAGAAGGAGAAAATGTAAGCCTAAGATTAAGAATTGGGATATAATTCTAGCTAAGCTCAAGGATAAATTTGTACCCAAGGATTATTATCTGAATCTATTTAGAAGATTGCAGAATCTGAGACATAAAGGTCTGCCAGTGAAGGAATATATTGAATAATTATATAAGTTGAATATAAGAGCAGGACACAAGGAAAATGATGAAGAGAAATTTTCTAGATATATCAATGGTTTTAGGTATGAAATTCAAGATGAAATTATTTTAGTTACAATGAGGACTGTAGAATATTTTTATCAGGTATCCCTGAAAGCAAAATAAAAACTGGAAAGAAAGAAGCGCAAAAAGAATAGGGGAAATAATTCAACCCGAGGAAAAGGAACCACAAGAGAAAAGTTCCAAAAGACAAGGGAAGAAGCTAGTAGGTTTGGCAACCATATAACTAGAGGAGGAATCTATAAAGGAGGAGACTCTAGAGGAAGGAGACCTTTTACAAGAGGTGGAGGAGGATATGTTAAATGTTATGCTTGTGGGAAGACAGGACATGTGTCTTGGGAATGTCCTGAAAAATAAAATGCAAGTTTTAGAGAAGCTCAAATTACTGAGGATCAATATAATATTGTAGAGATAGAGACAAAAGCATAATTTGTCTAAGAGGTAAGGTTGCTCATGATGAGGAAATCCCTTGTGAAGCCAGAAAAGGAGGTGTAAGAGCCAACATAAAGGAAGAGTTTGTTTAGAATTTCTTGCAAGTCGAAAGATAGAGTATGCAAGGTGATCATAGACGATGGGAGCACTAATAATTTAGTGTCCATAGAAATGGTGGAAAATCTAAATTTGGAGACGACAGCACATCCAAATATATATAGGGTGGTGTGGCTGCAAAAAGGACATCAATTCATGGTAAGTAGACAATGTAAAGTTGAATTTAATGTCAATAGTTATAAGGATGAAGTTTTATGTGATGTCATACCTATGGATGTTTGTCATGTTCTGTTGGGTAGGCCATGGAAATATGACCGAAATGTCATACATGATGGAATAAAGAATACTTGTACCCTTGAGAAGAATGGGTGTAGAAATATGTTGTTTCCACTGGAGGATGAGGGAGTCAAAGACGAGGCTAGTCTAAGTATACTTCTCATGAGTGGGAAGGAGCTCTTGAAAGAAGTTAGGAAAGATCAGGAAATGCAATTTGTTGTCATAGGTAATTTGAGATCTATCCCTACAAATACTTCCATGAATGAATTGTCTATTGAAATTTAGGAATTATTGAATGAGTTTGTGGAAATTGTGGTGGATGAATTTCCTCATATTTTACCTCCCATAAGAATTATTAATCATCATATTGACCTTATTTCGGGTACAATTTTTCCAAACAAATCATCATACAGATTGACCCCTCGGGAGAATGAATAAGTTAAGAAGCAGGTCCAAGAGTTGTTGGACAAAGGGTTGATCAAAGAAAGTTTGATACCATGTGCAGTATCGATTGTGTTGATTCCAAAGAAGGATGGTGGTTGGAGAATGTGCACAGATTCTAGAGCAATCAACAAAATAACCATCACGTATAGATTTTGTTTTCCCAAAATGGATGATTTGATGGATTGTTTAAGTGGAGATAGTTATTTTTCCAAGATAGACTTGAAAAGTGGTTATCATTAGATAACGATGAGAGGAGGAGATGAATGGAAAACAACATTCAAGAAAAATGAAAGGTTTTATGAGTGGCTTGCTATTCCATTTGGTTTAACCAATGATACAAGTACACGAGATAGGTTTATTGGGACACACATGTTAGAGTTCCCTTAGAAATTTTCACTTTGCCTCTTTGTAAAAGTTGTCTTGTGTTGTTGTAAAGGTTATACACCCGGAGCACACTTCCATTTTTATCATAAGCATAGATCTATGTATGTATGTCACACTTTGGAAGTTACTTGGCATTTTATTGACAAATTATATCATGATATACACCCTCATTTGGATCACCCTCTCTCTTCTACATATTTTTATGTGCTCAAATGATTAAGGAGCCCTTCCTAGGAGTGCCTAGCCTTTTTGAGGGATATTTCATATACATGGTGGTTATTAAAGGATGTCTCATCATCCCAAGTGGATCTCTCCATCTCTTTTCACACATTTGGAGGCATATATCATTATTATATGGGACATATCCCCTTATTCATGAGATTTTTGGCTTCACTTGGATGTGGATCTAGATTTTACAGAGGGTTTGACCAATAAATTCATGGTATATTAGCGTTGGCATGCTTTAGGAAGATTGTTTCACCTTGAATATCTCACCTTGGATCATTTGACCATCATTTAGAGGAGAGGTCTCACTTCTTGAGCCACACGTGCCACATTTGGAGGCCTTTTTCTTTAGTGATTTCACTTTTTTGAGGGGCCATCCAAACTTGAGAGGGTTGTAGCACTCTTGTCCTTTCTTGGAGGATAGAATTTGGATCCTTGACCTTGCCTTCTTCCCTTTTTGATGGAGATGTCCTACCTTCATGTAGTATTATCATTGAGGATTTGTATATGTGACATAACCATATCCTTTTTTATCGTTTTTTTACCTTATCCACCTTAGTTATTTAATGGATAATGGTTTTTTATGTTATTCTAGGCTAGATCTAGAGTTTTAACCAAGAAAATTGTCATTTTATTGAGAGGGTTGTTTATCTTGGAACTCTATTTAAGAGGCTCCCCTCCTTGGTTATTTTTTTAGTTGATTGGATATTTAAGAGAGCATTTACTAAATATTCAATCATAAAGTATTTTTAGGGGATTTCTTGGAGACTTTATTTTTCATGTGTGGCTAATGTTTTGGTGTTTCAAGCTTAGATTTTCCATTGGTTCATTTCATGCAAAGGATAACTACTTGTTCCATTTGGATTAGTGTATCTACTAGTTTATAAGGAACTTGGTGTGGTATTACCCTCTAATTTCCTTGTCTATTTTAGTATTGATTTAATAATTTCCATTTTATCTCTTAGCAATAATTGTAAATTTTTTATTTCCAAATCTAGAGTAAAATCAAGTAACTAGTTGAAGGAGCGTCCCTTGGGGGTCCTTATTGTGAATTTTATGCATTATTTATAGCATATTAGGGTGGTTATAACATGCTTTATGCATATTTTCCATCCCTAATTACATAAGAAAATATCCCTCTTTGATAGTGCTCTTGACTCCATAGGCCCCCTCCCTTCAACCACCATTAAAAAAATCCAAAATTGTTTACTTTTACTTGTCTTATGAAATCTGATAAAATTATGAATATCATAAATGTTAGAAAAACAAAATCATGGAGTAATAAAATAAAAACAGATGTGGAAATAAAACACAGAATATACACAATACAATAGAGGCACAGATATATGTGGTTCACCCAGTGTGGGCTACGTCCACTAGAGAAATTTACAGGTCCTCCTTTTATTATTATCCAAAAAATGAAGGGATAAAACCTACAACATACATGTTGTAACTTCTTCTTATTTCTCTCCCAGTCTCCTCTCTTAGAATACAATATTCACTCACATACACAACCACAATAAAATTCCCTCATAAAAGAGGGTTTCCTTCTAGGGGGAAAAACACTAACATGACTTATGTCATCAAATATGAGACCTTATAATGAACGGTCTAGAATGACTACGAAATCACAATATTTTACAAGGAAATTTCCCAAAAAAATTCTCTTCGAGGGCACTGCCCCCGAACCCTCGCTAGGGGGGACTCCAAAATTTATCGCCTCCCCCCCTTGGACCCCCCTGGCAAGAGATGTGGGGGGGTAAGCCTCCCCACACCCCCCTATCAAGAAATGGGGTCCAAACATGACTGAAACAAGACCTATGCATCAAGAAGATAATCAGGCTCCATGACCAACAATAAATTGGATTTCATCTTAAGTATAACTACTTTTCATAAATCTTAATCTTTACTTAGACTTGATTTTATTCAATCACAATTGTGGAAAATGCTCAAGGTTTATTCATAAAATCATAATTGTGATTGGGCCTAAGTTATTTTTCATTTTTACACCATTTACATGGGTTACTTATATATTAATCAAGTATGAAAATTACATTTCTACATTTACAAATTAAACTTGCAAGTTACCTATTGAGCAGTCATTTAATATATTTTAAATAGGTTTAAAAAGTGGTCTTCGCCACTTTTTCAAATGTGGAAATTACCTTAAAAATATCAATAACTAGATTTCTTAAGGATTCAAATGCTTATGAAATATATTGTCTTAAATTGGATCTAGTTGATGTATGCTTTAGTTTCTTAATGATGGAAATTCCTTGTATGAAACATCACATCATATTATCTTCTAAGTTTTAAATCCTTTTACTTTGCAAAGTTGTGTATTTAATTGGGTTTAATTCATTAGTGATATTCTTAAGTGTAAATTTGTGCATCGTATATTAATCATAAATTATATTTTCATCCTAAGTTTAAGGTTCCCATTCATATGGTTTCTAGACTTAGTTATTTTCACTCAAATAGAGATACATCCCTTGGCCTTAAGAGAGCCAACCAAAAGTGATAGTATAATTGTATTGAGGTGACTATGGTACTTCTCCTAGGCTTATGGCCTCAATATTGCATCCTTGGATTATGGATTTAACCACTTAGATGTGAGTTGAAGAGGTAACATTTTGGCATTGTTTCCAGGGATAAAATCCATCTCCTGAAAGTTTGAAGGAGTTAGCTTCTTTTGTTTCATTTTGATGAGCATATTTATGAGTTTAATTTTGTATAGCTCATCTAGAGACTTGACCTAAAAAAAATTACCTAAAAAAATTATACAAGAATTTCATCCGAAGGACTTGTTCCCAATCCCTAATCCTAAAAGATTTTATAGAGAATATTGAACAAGCATAACCCTAAGGTTAAACAAGATAACTATAATTTGGTGTTTGATTCTATTTAAGATATAAGGTATTTGTTTGCAAGTAATTTAAGAACCCTTAATCATCAAAGAAATATGGCTACTCCTTGGTTATTCAATTGTTATAAGCCTTTTAATTTTTCTTCCATTGTTGGTCAACCCCATGATATGCCTAAATCACTTGAGAAATTTCCTATATTTCATGGAGATAATGTTATTATTTCTAATGGTCATTGGGATGATTTTACAGATTTCATTTGAATTAAAGTAGTTCTATATCTTGATGTTATTTTTAAATTATTTTCTCTATCTTTGAAAAAAGATGCACTTAAATGGTTTCTTGGTTTGACCGATAATAACATAAATACTTTGGATGGTTGTAGAAATACTTTCTTTTCTATATGGAAAGAAATAAGAGATAATAGGTTTGTATTGAATACATTAACATGTGTAAGAAGAAATGAAAATGAAATTGTTGATGAATTTAAAACAATATTTGATAAGTTGGTTCAAGATATTCCTAATGATCTTAAACCTACCATATCCATTGTGTCATTGTACTATTTGAATGCATATCAAGGTAAATTTAGTTTCTTTCTTAATCTAGAAAAACCAATAGATCTAAAAGTTTCTTAAGTCTCAATGGTGATTGGGTAGCTACTAGGAAACTTGATTTCCTAGCCCCATCTAGAGAAAGTACAACTAGGGCAGAGCCTAAGGCAATAATAGTGAATACTTATAACCTAACACTTGATCCTTTAACTTCTATAATGGATGAAATGAAGTGAATGGAAACTAACTTCAATGAACAAAACACTGCATTGAAAAATAGATCGGTGCAAGTGAAAAGAGATCAACAACAAATTGTGTATCCCCCAATAAATGAGAGATGGAAAAGAAATCGAGCCCCCCTCAAAATCAAAGACCTCCTCTCTTGTTATAGTTGAATATTGTTGTTGATCATGAGACTCATCTGTATTTCCATACTTATGAATATTTTCATGATGAAGCAACATGTGTTAGGCATAGAGAGCTTAATGGTGAAGAAAAAAATGAACACGACAACAACAATTTTTTTAGAACATGCAATATTGTCTTTAATGGAGGAAAATATTACCCTTTATCTCAAGGGAATATGAAACAAGTTAAAGATAAGGGCATAGATAAATATAATAGAATGTATGGAAATAAATCCACTCTGGAAGAAGTCATGAGAATGTGGAGAGAGAGAGAGATAATGGAATTACAAATGAAGAGGAAATATTACTCCTCAAGAAGAGAGGAAAGGTCCTCTAAGGCTTGTTGGGCCCTTCATTTTTGTGATAAGGAATCACGCAATTTTTTACTGAGCATGAGTTGTGCAAGCTTCAGAAGAAGCTGGACAATAGAGCAAGAAAGAGCAACAGAAAGAAGTTGTGAAAGACAACGCAACGCCAGCTAAGCAACAAACAGTTGCAACAGAACAAGGAAGCATGCAAGACGAGACGGAAGGCACAACCTAGCTATATATAGGGATGAACATTATTGTAAAAGAGTTTGTTGTGTGTAGCTTGGTTAGTTAGCTAGTGATATGGTTGTATTGTGATTAAGCTCAGTCCAATCTTTCCCTCTTGGTAAGGTTGTTGTCAGTCGAGTCAAATCAATTCATGAGTCTATAATGTAACCGACGAATCAGTTTGAGAATTGGAGTTCTGCGACATGAGTCCAGAGCCAAGAGTCTGTACAGAGCACTACTGAGTATTTTTGAGTCTGTAATTAAAGAAAGATTCTAAAGATAATATGAATAAGGACCTAAATTTTCAAAAGATGATGTGTCTCTGTGTGTTTTACTTATGCATTACAGCACTTCTTTATGGTTATAAGTTCTACTTGATGGTTCTATGTTTAAATGCTTGTTCACAACATAAGTAGGTTCAATTCTTGCACACATAAGATTCAGACCTATTCATGTCTCTTGCGCAAGATCATGATGAGTTTTGAAGGTTCTGTGAATCCTACTAAGTCTTTTCCTTACCCTTCCCTATATATTTGTCTCAGCAGTGCTTCAGGTGAGACTTATTCTCTTCAGAGGAGATGAAAATGCCAACGCTCTAGACTACTCGGTACCTTTTGTTGGTAACCTGAGAAGGACCCTGGTCTAATCAAACTTGCGCCAACAAAATGGTTCCATTGTTAGGACCTGCATTAAAATGGAACCTGTAGGGAGGATTCTTCTGCGGATCCACAGATCTAGTATTGACCAATGGTGGGAAAGAAACCGTGACGCCTTCATATGGAAAGAAGTGGAACTTAGGGAAAAAATGGTGGAAGATACTTGTGAAGCATTTTTTTACTCAGAAAGATCAAGCGACCAGTATGAGATTTTCTGGGTCAAGTTTCTGGAAGAATTTTTCCACTGGATAAAGAGGCTCCAAGAAGCTCCAAAATTCCAAGAAAGAGTCAAGAGGATCTGTGCTTGGGACACCAAAAATCTAGCAGCACTTCAGTGGCTGGATTTTCTAGTCACGCGTGCAATTGATTTATGGGTCAGTACCACATTAAAAGGATACATTATTGAATTTGCAGCTGAGAACCACCAATATTTTTCACGCGCAGAGGCCATTTTCAAGAAAGATGCAAGGGGAAGACTGTTGAGAGAAATCCCCCTGTGGATTAAGGTTTTCTTGATGGAAGAGGGGATGTTTACTATGTCTTCTACTGATATGGCAGCGTAAACACCCTCGCTTGGGGTAGGGAGAGGCTAGGGTAGAGTCATGGCTTGAGAGAGGGGAAGCGTTCTTTGACAAATGGGGGGGAAACATCAAGAAACGGATTCAAGAGACGAGCGAGCCTTGAAGAGAGCCACCATAGTTGAGAAGTGGTGGCATGACAAGATCAAGAAAGTAGCAAGACAATCCGAGAGGTTGAGGAAAGAAGTCAGATCGAGAGAAGTAGAGGAAAGACAGATGGAAGAGTTGCAGAAGATTAGAAGACAAATATTAAGTGAGAGAGAAGCACGTAGATAAAGAAGTCCCCAGGAGTTTGGACAAGAAGGAGAAGGTGTCAAAATAAGAGAGGAATAAGTCGACATGAATATTGAAGAAGAGAGAGAAGATTCAGCCCCAATAACAGGAGAGATCAGGAATCCAGCCAAAGAGATCGTTCTAGTGGAAGAAAATGAGACCCCCCAGATCAATTAAAACCGCCCTGAAGCCAGTGGCACCAGCCCCAAATCACCCATACCCCAAGTGCCTTCTAGACAAGTGGTAAGTTTGATACTACCTTCTCATGCTATTTATGTTCCATTACAATTAGTTAGTCAGTCACAACCGGGAAGTGCGAGTACAGGGAGGATATTTGGATACCCTGGTAGATCGCAACAAGGACTGTTAGGGTTTATATTGATAAGAACAACAAGAGCAGCAATGGTTGGCCATGTGGGAGGTTCGATTTACCGATACCCAAAATTTTTGGGTAAGGGAGATGAAGATGTTGAGCAGCACTGGTTCTTCTTTGAAGCAATCTGGAGATCCAGAAGGACTCCAGATGTGAATAAGTTAGTCGAGTTCCAGACTACCTTGAGAGGTCATGCTCTCAAGTGGTACATGAATATCATTGATCCAGGAGTGCCAGGAATGAAATTTCAAGCATTCACTCTTGGCCAGGTATGGACAAGGTTCATAGCAGAGTTCAAACTACCTCAGTCAAAACAACAGGCTCTATCTGATTTGCACGAGATCCAGCAATGGGAAGGTGAATCAACCTGGGAATATAGCCAGAAGTTTAAATATGTTATAGGGAGGTTGGCACATCCAACCCATGAGGAACATCAAAGGGAATGGTACATTCATGGATTGTTGCCTCTGACTTGGATTCCACTGATGCAACAGCAGATAACCACTTTAACAGATGCCTTGGAACAATCGATGAAGATTGAAGCCATGGTCGGATACCATGGGAGCCTGAGAATGACCAGACCCCCAGCAGATGTGAATCTGGCACAACTGCAAGGAAAATAATCAGTGCTTACAGAAAATATTCAAGAGTTGACGATACCCAGACCAGTGCGACCACAGGTTTGGTGCACTGGATATTATACAGAAGGACATCTAGTGAATGAATGTTCGCTAATAAGGAGGATTGGGACCTCCTTAGAATATGATTGTACCCCCACCAGGACCCACGGGAGGAGTTGCGCAAGTGTCGAAGAACTTACCATTCCATAACCCCACCCTCTATCATGCTTTTCCAGGAGGCCAAGCAGCACCAGCAGTTGAGTATTGTGAAATCTGTTGAATCCATGGGCATGGGCCAAGACAGTGCCCCATTATGCAGAAATATTCAAAAGTACCAAATACAATACACTGTGAGTTCTACGCATCTACCACGCATACTACCAATCAATGTAGAGTGTTGGATGCACTTGCAGACAGGTTAGACCGAACAACATTTAGGGTGAATGAAATCCCTCAGGGACTAGGAAGAGGTCGAGGAGGTGGAGCCAGAGGAGACTTCAGTGGAGGAAGAAATGGGGGAAGAGGGCCAAGAATATGTTATAACTATGATGAGAAAGGTCACATGGCTAGAGAGTGTCCTCATCCAAGGTGACCATGGTGCTCTCATTCAAGAACCAAAGGGCATGCAACTGAAGACTGTCCAAAATTAATTGCAAAATGGGAAGATAGAGTACGACAATGAGGAACTAACCTCATCAATTCATAAATTAAGAGAGTTATTAAGGGAAAATTTCCCAACCTTAATATCGGTACTCGAGGAAGAGCGAAGACAGGAGCTGATGTTGATACTCCACCTCAGATCTAGAAGGAAGCACTTAAAGAAGACATGTACAACCCTCTAAAATAGAAGTTGTTCTTTAAAGATGCCATAGAATTATTTCAGAATATTCCTAAACTTGAGATGCGAGAGAAACCTGTTGGAAGATTGATTTTTGTCATTGATGTCAACCCTAGTCATGGGTTTTGGACCGCAAGATTGATAAAGGTATTTGGACCTGAAGGAAAATGCACATCCATATACAACACCCATGAATGGATAGTATACATCATGTTGTTTCTGGTGGTATGTGGCACATCACATGGATCCTCATGGTTGAGGAGAAATGAATTT
>JZKD02S0168025.1:317060-343231 GCA_000966675.3 Picea glauca
TATACTATTGTTCATTGCTCATTGGATATAATTGAATGGTTTAAGTATAAGTTGAAAAAGGTTTTTAAATTGTACTTGATACTGATTCACCCCCCTCTCAGTATCAACAAAACCCCCACATCCTATTGTTTATCCTAAGATGGCGTAAGTCCCTGCTTCACCCCCTGCATGCAGAAACCCTGTAGTCATACCGAGACAACCTGAGCAACCTCAAAATGTAGTTGACCTTTGGTTTCAATTATTCTCTGACATTTTGGGGAATGATCAACTAACAGAAAATTTACGCAATGCACTATACCTAGTTTTAGGGAACGAAGAACCCCTAGAAGAAAGAATAAGGGATAATATTCCTGAGAAGAGTACTCAGAGAGTGCAGCGAAGAAAAGTACGAACTAGAAAATAATTCATACTAGTAGACTAGTTAGATGAATTTGAGATTAAGGACGTCATGTTGGATCTAGGATCTAATGTTAACATTCTGCCTAAGAAGACCTGGGAAGCCTTAGGAAAACCTAGGCTGACTTACTCCCCAATTCAGTTAAGAATGGAAAACCAACATTGTATATTCCCTATAGGAAGACTGGAGAATGTAGAAATAGATGTTACAGGAGTAAATACAATGGTTGACTTTCAAGTCATTGATATCATGGGAGATAAGGACCCTTACCTTGCACTACCTATCATTGATTGGGCCTATGACAACTATGTAGTAATCGATTTAAAGAAAGAAACCATGACCTTTGAGGCTGATGGAATCAAGGTAGTTCAACCTTTCGATCCATACATAGGACCCAGGTATATAGAGCCAACAAACAATAATATGGAGGGAGAAGACTTGGACCAGTTGTACACCATAACAACAGGAACAAGAGATGATTATATAAATCCTACTGCTGATGGATCAGTAAGTTGGAGAAGCATACAGTCAGTAGACGAAGATTTAGAATTGGATTTTGACATTTGGCAACAAGGTTCGTATGAAATATTCTCAAGAATATGTGCAACTGTTAGAGTAACCATATGGGTTGGGAAAGAAGTTAGAGAACACCTAGTATACGATGGCACCTCAGAACTAGATAGTTTTATGCTCAGCATGGAGGAAAAGGTCGTAGAAGATCAAAGAATCTTGGGACTAGATGTATATTTTCAGGACACCCCTGCTAGATAGTGGGCTAATCATAAAGCCTTACTCAAAAATTGGGATGAGGTGAAGCAAGCTATCAAGTATAGGTTCCAGAATAAGGAGCAATTGTAATTAGAGATGCAGACGGATCTTCAAGTTGTGCAACTGTTCAGCAGAGAATCGGATCCTAGAATGCATATTGAACAGTGTGTGACATTGTGGCAAGGTGCGGGAATACCCTCTCACTTATGGGTTCAAGTATTTCCCCACTCCCTAGGTACAATCTCGAAATCTTGCTTCATACATGAGGAAACCAGAAGACAGACCAGTGACTCGAAAACACTGTCAACTCATTTTTGCAAGGACTTCTCATTTACAAGTAAGTACCCTGAGATTGAAGTAGTCCTGCAAAAGATTAAAGAATTTATTTTTACAGATAATGGTAATCAAAAATCAAACTTAGTGGTATGTGCCAAACATAGACAAGAAATTCAGACTAACCTTCACCTTCCCTCAACTGAGAAACCTATAGAATTCTATCATATTAGCAGGGATTCAGAAAGCCTATATGACTTAGAGGAATTGAGAAACCTAGCCATTAGAGAGACAGAGGGGAGAAGAGAAATCCAAAACACCATACCCATCCAAACTGATAGCTCCTACAATCACCCATTAAAATTTCACAAAATCAATATAGGGACCACATAGCAACCCAAGATAGCTATGGTGGGAGACTATTGGGATGAGCAAACCAGTCAAGAAATACAGAGTTTGTTGCGAGAATATGAGGATTTGTTCCCAAAGAATTTTTTAGAGTTAAAGGGAATCAAAGGAGTTATGGGAGAAATGAAAATTGAATTGAAACCAGGATCCAAGCCTGTGAGACATAGACCATACCATCTTAACCATAGAGTAAAAGAGAAGGTTAAGAAGGATATAGATAAGATGTTGGAAGCACGACCCATTTTTGCAGTAGAAGAAGCAGAATGGGTCAGCCCAATAGTTATTCAAAGAAAGAAATTCACAAAGGATATTAGAGTCTATGTATATTATAGAAGCCTTAACTCTGCCTGTGTGTGTGACCCTTTCCCAACACCTTTTACTGATGATGTGCTAGAACAGGTTGCAGGGAAGGAAGCATACTCATTCACAGATGGATTTTCAAGGTACCACCAAGTCAGGATTGCCGAAGAGGACAAAAGGATATAAAGATTTCATTCCTCTACGACATACCAATTGGTTCAAAAATCCAATCCCCACCCTTGATGATTTTGAAGAACGAAACATGGCCAACATTTCCCCAACCATTAAGGTGGAAATTTCCATTAAACCTAGCATTGTCTAAGAATTCACCCTCGGTGTTGCATGTTCTGTTGAAGAAGTCCTTCCCTAAAAGGCTCTTTTTCAGGAATATCGTGACATTTTTTCTTGGTCATATACCGAAATGCTCAGCCTCGACCCACTCATTCTCGAACACAAAATCAACACATTTCGATACATTATGCCAATCCACCAAAAACAACGACCCCTAAATCCTTCAAAATTTATGGATATCAAAGATGAAATCGACAATTTACATACTACTAGCTTCATATACCTTGTTGTGTATGTATATTGGGTCTTTAATCCTATCCCCGATAACAAAAAATAGGGAACCATTTGCATCTATACCAACTTCATAGACCTCAACCAAGCATTTCCCAAGGATAAATTTCCCACCCCTTTCATCGAGCATATAATCAATGCATGCGCTAGTCATGAAGCCCTGTCATTTATGGACAGATTTTCTAGCTACAACCAAATTCAAATCCACCATCCAAATCAGTATAAGATAGCAGTCACCACCCCATGGGGCACCTTCGCATATCATTTCATGCCCTTCGGACTCAAAAATTTTGGAGACACCTTTCATAATAAAATGACTTATCTCTTTCATGACCTCGCCCACCTTATTCTCGCATACTTGGACGATCTTATAACTCACACCAAAAAAGGGTCACAGCACCTCAAGGATCTACGAATCATCTTCCAACAATGTTTTCAATACAACATTCTTATAAACCCCATTAAGTGTGTTTTTTTAATTATCCCCAAGTGATTACTCAGATTCATAGTATCCTAGTAGGGGGGCATATTAGACCCTACTACCACTTAACACCAGAAGCCCAAACTTTCGGTCACTTGTACGAGAGGTCAGCAACTCCATTTTTCAAATCATTTGCATCGTTGGGATCACCAATATCCATTCTACACAATGGTATGGTCTCGTTTACTTTTCACACATATTCCTGGGGGCCTCATCCTAAATCCTTGGGTAACAGGTACACACTAGTACATTTGGGTCAAATTACGACAGTATTTTCGTAGCAATTGCCACTTTATATTTTTGGAAGATTGACAAACATCGGAACCCCTAAAAAATCATTTCACATGATGTCAGTGTTCCTATGACACCAATATCATCTTTGTTGTGATATTTCATGCGAACACGTGTCATCTCGGACTTCACTGTCCAATCCCACTATGGACATCGCTATAGAAACACCGAGATGTCGCACCTGCGACACCACAGGTTGTCGTTCTTCCGACGTCTACACTATATCAACGACATTGACACCATGACAGTGATGCTAGGCACGTCGTATGGTTGAGGTAAGGTATCATCGGTCTTTCGACATCTACTCTATATCAATGGCGTTTAACCTGCAACGTTGACGCCATGACAGTGATGCTAGAAATGTTGAACGCCCAACGGAAGGTACGACGGTCTTCTAACGTCTATGCTATATCAGGGATGTTTCACCTGCAACATTGACACCATCAAAGCGACGCTAGAAACATGGGATGCCCAATGGAAGGTATGTCGGTCTTTTGACGCCTATGTTATATCAGGGATGTTTCCCCTGCGATGTTGACGCCATAACACCGACTCTAGGAACATTGGAGACCGATTAAAGGTAACATCGGGCTTCGGACGTTTATGTTATATCAACGACACTAGGGACATCATAAGACCAACGAACTGTAGGTGTTTAAAAAAAAAAATCACAAAATTAATGAGCCTCATTCCTGCAACACCACTACTATGACCAAGCAAATGGATAGTGAGATAGAAAAGGCCATCTTGGAGTGACCAGGACACATGAAAGACTAGGTTAATCTTGGAGTGAGATAGAAAATTTCATCTATAAGCAACTTGTCCAAAGTGATGGAGTATTAAATAGGGTTGAAAAAACTTTGGAGCTAGTTTTTGGGGCCCTTATCTTTGAGAGAGGTCTTATTCTATGATTGGAGATAATAAAACACCTAATCTTTTCCTTCAAAATAATTCCTAGAGAAATGTTGATCGACTTGTTGTTTCATTCAATTTTAAATCCAAACTAGATTGTCTTTAAATGTGTGAAGAATGGTGGCTCTTGTTCAAGTGTGCAATCCACCTTTTGAACTTTGGATGTGCCTAACAAATATGAGTCTATGGAAGGAGGTTTTTTTCCATAAATAAATTTATATGATCTCATTTTGGTAGCACAATCATAAGTTGTATTGCACCAACCATTGAACAAGGTGTAGCCACTAAATCTATTGATGTTATCTATCTACAATAAAACAACACAAGTAACTTTCCATACATTTGTCTTTAGTGAGAAAACCATGGACCTCTCTTAGCTAACAAATTTCTAGTTGAGCTTCAATATCCACAAGTATATTCTCATCATTCTTCCTCATATCTCTAGACCAGTTAATGGAAATTTGTTTTTGTTGTTTTAAATTTTGATGAAACTGAATGGAGACAGATTCTAGATATGAGTTTTCAAATGGTCTCCATGTCTCTTTGACTTTTCCCATGAATAAAGGGTCTCCATGTCTCTTTAATTCATTCAAACCATAAATGTTAGATACGATGCCAATCCATTTTTCTTAGCATGCATTTCTAGAATATGTTCCTATATAACGAAGGTGAAGAAACAAACTTTATTTTGAAAGTGAAACTACAACAAAATGTGAGGGATTTACGAAGTGGGAGTGGGTGAGAACCAATGACAATGAGCTTTTGAATCCAAATTTTTGAAACTTAAAGTAAACCAAAAACAAATTAAACTCTTGTGATGACTCTCACATAAAAATTTGTATTTCTTTCTCTTCCTCAAAGAGTCCTTCAAAATATACACACTAAATCAAATCATACTTATACCATTAATCCTATCAACCTTCAATGTCGATTCATAAAAATATTTACATGATATGAAGTATTCTTCAAGGAAATATGTTCAATATTGAATGTCGATTCTTCAACATCTTGTTGCAAAGTACATTTTTTTTATCACAATGTCTTTACAATCTTCATGAAGTCGTTTCATGCTATTGAGATTAGTGGTGAGATTAATAGCCATTCCAATGTATTCCCTAGTAGTATATGCATGAACAAACGCTTCATCAATCTCAACAGGAAGCTAAGGTTTCTTTCACTCAATATAAATGGACTCATGTCTACCATTACTGGATGCAAGGCAAGAACATAACAAGTACTAAATAGATTATATAACTCAATAAATTATCACATAGCAAACCTTGCATTAATAAATAATCACATAACAATTCATAAACATTAAACATAACCAGAATTGATGGCTATATAAACTATCTTGAAAGGATAAATCACACCCGATCTGATGAACTGGTTGGCACAGTTGAAATGGCTACCCCCGCATGTTTCTCTTTAGTTGTATGACCCTTTGTTTGTCTTGAGCTTCCCTCACTCGACGAAGAAAGATCTTAAAGTACCTGCCAAAAAAGTTCAACGTCCATAAATATCTACAAAATCAATACAAGTCATATTTGTAGCGCATTATTTACTCTAAGATGCATTTTTATGGGAGTGTAAAAACATACCTGAATGAACTCCTCTTGGTTTCGAGAATAACTTATTGGAGTCACACATCTAATATTTGTTAAAATTGACTCGTACAACGAAGTCAACATTTACTTTGTTGTTGGTTCGTTGGATCGAGGGAGGTTTGCTCCAAGATTAAACGGCTCCAATAAATTATTCTCTATTGAACAAGGACAACCATGTGAAGGTGGAATCTCTTATGGCCCCTCCCCCCCACTCACATCACTCTCAATTCCCCAATACCCAGCATATAAATCTATTGAAATATTTACATCAAAAACAAACATATATACATACCAATATTCACAATTGTTTACAATGAAATAAAATGTTTCCTTGATCCATTTGGAGTGAGTTCAATTCTCCTAAGAGAAAAGTAACAACTATTCCATAACATCATACACTACACTAAAGCACTTTACATCTAAAATTAGAGAATGGAAATTGATGTGAAAAGAGGATTTATTATATTCCATCATATGACTTGGTTGGAGTATTAAAATGCACCTACAAACATCATAGAACTCATCCCACTTTGATATATAAGTGAAAACATGTTATTTTACCAATATTTAATTATAAACTCACTCAAAATACTAAAATGAACGCTTTGGAAAATAATAGGTCTAAACTCATGTGTAATCATGAAGATGGTCTTAATGTGAGGTTGTGGGAAAGCGGAATATGGTGAAAAGTGAAGTAAAAGGTAGGTAAAATTATGGCATTTTGGAGACCCAACAAGTACAAAAAAGTATTTCATAGAAAATGGATTTTATAAATAGTTATTAAAATATTGTACATCATCATTTAGTTTTATCCGACCTCTTCTTCTTAGGTCTAAAATTCCTAAGCATTTCATCAATATCTATGTCTTCGTTCTCTGGGTGTTCTTCAAAATATGATTGTGATTGTGTCCTCTCACGCAGAGCACGCCTAGTCACGGGGTAATGGAAGAATTTGTGATGAGGCATCACCTACAAAAGAAAAAAACATAAAATTTAGATGGCTAGTTTTTAAATATCATTGAAATAGTCCAGTAATATTATAAAAAAAACACCTACAATGTCATTTTTACCTAGTGCATTGGTCGAAACTATTGGAATGGTTGTCCCCCGTGCCCATCTTCAATTGTATGACCCTCAAGTACAACATTCTCTACCATTGAGACCACAAACTTTATAAGGACAATCATAAATGTATAAGTAAAAAAAAATAGAAGTACAAAATGTATAACTACGAAATTATTAAGTATATGATTAAAATACAGCCATATTACCGCCATGTGCCTCGGTCATAGCACCATCGTGGGGTTTCACCCCAATGGAATGGGACTACATGGGAGAACCATCTTCTGGTTGCAAAACGCTATCAACACACTACTCTCCAATACTAGTGTGGTGGTTTACAGTGTTACTCCCCTGATTAAAACAAATTTGTAACACATTAAATTTATCAATGATATCAAACATGATTGTATTATATTAATAATAAAGGTTAATGTGAATTGAATTTTATTTACCTTATCCTGCAAAGTGGTTCTTGGTAACTGCCCCAAGATTTTTCAGTGTTCAACTACAACTTTATAGTCGTACTTGTAACCAAGCTAGAGGTCTTCCTCTTTGGTTTCAGTATCGAACTTGTAATCCTGCATTTCATAAGAGTATGTATTTTTAATGTTATTCGCTGCAATTATCTAAAAGTTTGAAGGTGATACAAATAAGATATTTGGGTACTTACAATTCGTGACTGCAACTTCAAGTAGCCACCCTGGCCTAGCCTATGCTAACCACATTTGGAAAGCATTTCTTTTGTTTCTTTTGATGTGCCAGTCAACCTATCATCAAAATTTTCAAGTATGTTAATGTATACCACACTTTTATTTACATCTAAAAAAAAAATGAAGGTATTGAATTGAAATTGTAATTTACCTTCTGGGACCAGAGGGTGTTTTTATTTCATCTGTCAATTTCTTCTTTTTTGTGTCATCAATGAGGGCCTTCCACTCCCTCTCTGGAATCATCATAGGACACTCGTACCTATCGTTGTTTTTCAAGATCTTCCTATATGTTTCTTGCATATATTTTAAATATTGGCCAGCTACGTCGGTGGCCAAGGTCTCATTAAATGTGTCTACACCAAAAAGGATTTCAAGATAATCCATCAATTCTTTTTTGAGGTTGGAATTCTGGGAATTCCACCTCTCCCGTATTGTGGGACAAAAAATCAGCAGCGCCTTATTCTCCAAGGACATATAAAAACCATTGTTCCCTACACGCAAAAATATTATATGATTATTAATTTAAAAATAATAATTTAGATGGTTTATATTTGTCTATATAGAGAACATGAAACAATTAAAATTTTAAAAATACCTGGGATTTTAACTTGCTTTAATGGAAGCCCTTCCTCGTTGACCATAAATGTGCCCTTAAGGGTCCCCATGTTGGTCACACATATTGATTTAGGAAAAGAAACCATATAGTTGGTAAAATTATCAGCCTCATCTTCGTCACCACCTCCAGAGACTACTTGTGTGATTGCTTCCTTGGTGTGTGTGTTATGGCTCCCACCTAATGGTGTGGAAGGTGGAGATCTAAATAGTTACAACCTGGATGGTTTACGAAGGCCTACATCAGGACCCTGTGGTGTCTATGTAGTGCCACTACTATCGACATCATGCATGTCGAGGTCAATAGGATCCAAAAATCTCTATATAAGAAAGAAAACATTTTTTCGTTTAGATAATGTAAAAGTTAAAAATCAAGCTTTCATAATTGATCTTATGACATAAAAATAAAACCACTTGAAATTATGGCTATTACCTTATATGTATTAAGCCTTGTCATAGCTTATTTGATCATTTTTTCGACCTCAGGAGTTTGATCTAGAACATCTAACAAGTGAGCTAGTTCCTTGTTTGCTTTATTGATCTTTTTTTTAATTAAAATCATAGGGTCAGGGGATTCATACAAATCTCTTTCATCGAGTGAATCATCATCGGCATCATGGCCCACCAACTACATATTCAACAAAATAAATGATAATTCAGTTATGTAAACAAATAAAATAATTGATTGCCACATAAATAAAATGCACATTAAATGCAATTCGAAAATTGTTGTTTGTTTACCTATTTTGAGGCCGCTTTTGATTTACCACGATTATCCTGCCACATTACAGTAAAATTAGAACCGTAATCATTATCATGAGAAATAAATTAAAATGTATGAGAAATCCTCCATCTTTATTGACATTCAAGGAGGAATGTTATTGTTGATAACAAAAATAGGCCACACTGAGTAAACAAACCAAAGCTCTTCAAATGGATTAACACCATAAAGAACATAATGAAAATCATAAAATATAAAAGTCATTGCTTATAGGTTGGGTAAATTAGTATATGTATCTCCCCCATAATAGTAACGTATGTATCTATTCGATTCGACTTGTAATCAATCAATAACTCTTCCCCTGCAGCTATCGATTTTATTTCACATACGAATACACAGTTTCCTTCACACCCCTCAAATACGCAATTGGGTCGCTTATTTGTAGTCGCGGGTCGTATACTATTTATAAACTCTGCAATATTCCATTTTTCTTTTGGTCTTCCATCAATATAGATAGTTTCTCCTTTATTTTCATCATTGTCTTTTATTTGTATATAATTTGCATCCAAGCCATATCTTCGCATACTTTTTGTATATTGGAATATTCGTATCCAATATTTGTAGATATAACAGGGTCTGACGTACTCCATCAATTTAGTTAATCCATTGTAACATACCTTTATGCCATCCATGGAAAATATCCCCAAACCATGTAATGATGATGGAGCAATCTGGTATATCCTTTCGTTTACACAAAAATCAGTGTTTATTTCAGGAAGATCCTTGGGTACCAATCATTTCACTATATGTTTGTACCTCAAGGGAACATCAATGTCGTCTATTCTCCAATGATCATAAGAACATGATCCCCCTTTCTCAAGAAAAAATTCCATGCATCTATGGAATTTTCTTCTAATCTTCTCACCTCTAGAGTATCTTTGCCTATTAGACCTACTAGTTGTCTCACTTTCCTCTACTCTACCTGAACTTCCCTCACTCAATGAATAAATATCTGACAAATACATGTTTTATTGTACATCCTATAACATCATCAATGACAGAAATTGACTTTCAGATCTAGTCTATGCATGATAAGATTTCCCTAAAATGTTGAAACTTGTGGCATAAGCTTGATATATTTTCTCTTGAATTGCCTAGTGGATTAGTGTTGTTAAGAAGTGAAATATCATCTATTGTTTCTATTGTTTTATTATATTTCATATCATCTCTAAGGATGTAAATTCTCAGGGACTATATCTGGGAAACTCTAGGAAAGAGGTAAAATTTCTAAAGTTCAAGACACTAAGTTTTTAATTTATAATTTCAGCAGAATTTTTAATGGAACTTTTTACACAAAAAATTGTTTTCTAGAGTCAATTAAACAAACAAAAAAATTCTACTAGAACCCAACAATATAATGGTGGCGTTGGATTGATGCCAATGTGGCATCATCAGGTATAATGTCAGGTGGTATAGCAATGTGTCTACACAACTAAGTTTTGGAGGTGAATTTTTATTTCTTGGGATTAGTTAAATTATTCCATTCGTGCTTAGCATTTATTTGGTGAGAAAAACTAGTGCATTTCTTGTATATATTGTTGAACCCTAGTAAGAAGTCCAATGGTCACAATTTCAATGTCTAGAAGCAACGCATGAGTACCAGATTCTAATGCAATGGATTGTTAGGATTGGTCACAGGAAAGGGTAGGAGAAACTTTGATGATGAGAATGGGAAAGAAGTCTTTCACTCGAAGAATAGAGAGGTTATCTAACAATGCCCTAGATTTCAAGCTAGGACAAAATCTATCAAGCATACCTAAATTCATGCTTCAGAAACAAAAATTTCCACGTATTGAGTATAAAGATTCCAAATCTAAAACCTTTCACTATTCTTACCTTTATCAGAGCACAAAGCTTACAGATCTTACCTATTTTCTTAAGATTTGGCTTCTTTTCTTCAGCACAAAGATTTGTAGATCAAGTAGAGTATTGCGCATTAGAGCGACAGATCTACACACAGACTTTCCACAAGTTCAGGATGAATCTTTGCACAAATATTCTTCTTCCTTAGTTCCCAGCAATCACAGTTTTAAGTCCCGGCAACGAAACCATTTGTTGGCACAGGGGCAGACCCAGGGTGCAACACTACAACAACGCACCAAAAAAACCCTAACTACCGTCTCTTTCGGAAACACCTACGAAGCAGATGAAGTCTCACCCGAGGTAGAGACAGGGATGGTTGCAGGACTCAAGTGTCTGCAACCTTAGCTAGGATACAGAGTTGTGATTACACACTTAACAAAGCACTTAGCATCGATAGTTCAGCTAGAATTAACCCTTATCTCACTCCACAGATAACACAGAGCATTGTAGTATATACTTAGATCTAATATGATTCAGCACTTAGCAGCATACAACAGATCGGATCTGGTAGACCAAGCACTTAGCAACTTCATACACATCAAATATATCATCTATACACATCTAATAAGCACAAAGCATAAGTAAATCTATCTAAACATGTTATAGCACTCAGCAAGAGAGGGAAAACACATGTAAGAAACAGAAAAAATCATGACACACAGATTTATGTGGTTCACCCCCACCCTGGGGCTACATCCACCAAATCTTCTTCTCTATTATTGTTGGCCAATTGGTTACAAGCACAGAGCCTCAAAACACTACTCTGTGCAGGACAGGATATCTGTGCAGATCGCTAGATCCTCCTTCCCCAAGTAGCTCTAAGCATAAAACCTTCTTACAATCTATGCACTTAGCACTTACAATACTTGCACTCGACTCTGCAAGTATATCACACAGATCAGCTCTTAGCACTAAGCCACTTCTCAAGTATCCTCAAAAAGGTCCCTTCTTACATAGCCTAGACTTCTACTTATACATTACAAAATGGGGCCTAAACATAGGTAAACCCATGGGCCAACATCTCGGTCCCGTTACATTATCCCCAAAAACCCAAAAAGGAACCAAAAAGGGGGTCTAGCTTCCACGATCTCTGCTTCGCCTTGTGTTCCATCTTTGACAGGCTGTCAAAGTCCCAAAAATTGTCAAATATGACCAAGTGTTCCTCAAAACTTGGTCATGGGCCAACAGGCCCCCAACACTCACATGTGACTCATCCCGAGTCACTCAGGTCTGGGTAACTTTGCCTCAAAGGTATTGAGCTTGGCTCAAGCTGCTTCGACTTGTCTCTGTGCTACTACTTCTTGCTCAGCGAATTCCTGAATAACCGCTTCGTTGATAGGTCCTTCCAATTGTTGCTCGACTGTAACAACTACTTGTTCTAGTATTGTTCCTTGGCCTTCAATTTCTCCAAATAGTAGATAGGTCGCCTTCTGGATCGGCTGGAGTTTCTGGGTGACTTCCATGGCTCTGTTCTGCGTGGTAAGAATGAGTTGTTTGGAAGTGCATTGTTCATGTGATCTCTTCATCCTCTCGATGGGTGATAGGAGCTTGAGCTGCGCCTGTACTATATATGCATGTTGCTTTGCTTCCTGAAGTTGGGACTCCAATTTCTTCAACTCTGGGTCTTCAGATAGTTGTTCATATATCTACATGCTTCTACTACTTAACTATTTTCATTTTGCAGCAAGTGTTTTAATCCTCTCGACTGCGCTCTAAGAATTCAATTCTCGTTGGTCGCGCACTTCTTGTGCGGTACTTGGTATAGTTTGAATCTCTAATTCCACGACCCTTTGTTGAAGCTGTTGGATAACTTCAGCAAGCTTCATCACTTGGCGTTCGAAGGGTTCTTCTCTCTTTTTTTCTAAGCCAGTGACGGAGTGGAATGCTCGGTTAACTGTTGTTATCGGACTAATCGGTAGGTGCAGACACTAACAGATCTCCCTAGATCCACTTGGATCTAGAACAAAACAGGACAGGACATGACTATTTCCCTAAGTTTTGACCATTTAATTAGCTAGTAGGGAGGAACAAGTAACATACCTTTGTATCGCTTCCTAGGGTCTCTGTTGCTCTCGCTTCGCTCCGGTGCTCTCGTGAAGTCAAGACCAAGACAACACAAACCAACCAAAGTGAAGATAGAAAAATATATTCAACTATCAACTTATGTGTATGATCAAGGAATTACACAATAAAGTGAGAATAGCTTTTGTGGGAAAAGGACATGCCATTGTATCATATTAATTGAAAGTATAAGATTACAACATGATCGCCTTGATGTCGCAAGCTCCCTTTCAGTGGCTCTTGGATCCAACACACACACTTTCTCAATCCTTGTATGAAGAAGATCAAATCCTCTTGATAGACTTGCTATAGTCTCCAAGCTCCTGTTCAAGCTAGGTCCTTCACACAATTCTTTCACCAATTCTCCAATGAATATTGCTTAACCATTTCCATGAGAATTCCATAAATATATAGGAAAGAATGAGATGGTTACTTGGATAAGAATGATCCCACAATATCAGGGAAACCAGTAAAAGGATAACCATTCGAATGCCAACCCATTCTTCTAGAATATTCCCTTCTAGAACCATCGAGAATCAAACTTTTTCCAAGCTTTAGAACAAGTTCGCACCCTAGCTATTTAGCACAATGCGAGAAGTTCACACCCTATCTTAAGGAAGCCTGCGAGAATGGGTCATTCTTGCACCCTGGTATATTAGCAACCTGCGAACTCTCTTCAAAAGTATGTTTTCTGGGAAGATATGAATGTCACTTTTCTCAGGAGAAAGTTCTTATGAGGAACCTGAGTACACCATCATCAATACATCATCATGATGACCAAAATCATGGGTAACAACTGCTTCCTCCATCCCGATCTACTTCACGAGTAGTTTCTCTTTATCCTTTTGGATCTGTGCTCTATCTTCTTCAAATTTTGCTTGGAGAGCATCCTTCTCTTGTTGCGTGGCTCAGCGTTGTTCTATGATTTCCTCTTGTACTTTATTTAAGGCCTGAGTAACCTACATTTTTTCTTCCTGTGCGTGTCAAAGGCGTACTTCGACTGTATCAGCAATATTTCAGAGTTGAACTGATTCTTCTCCCACTTCTGTTGTTCCTTCTAGCTGAGGCACAGTAGAGATTGCGCGGCTAGACTGGAATGCATGTTGCACTTCTTGGAGCCCAATTTCGATCCTGTTATATATCTACTCTTGCTTCACTTCCTTATTTTATGTTATCTTTTCTATGGCTTCATTCATAGTTGCGAGGAGGAAACTGAAGTCATCCGGAGTGAGAAAGGTCTACATCTTAGTTACGATTGCTTTCGATTTCTTCCGGGAGGGAGAATTCGGAGGTGACCCTTTTCTCTTCTTTATAACTTCGACTTCATCTTCCGGTATTTGTTCGACTTCCTCTAGGTCGTCGCCATTACCTCCTTGATCTAGTGTGACAGAAGTCGTCCTTACAGATATATTATCTACATCCTTAACCTCTTCAGGCTTCTTCATCTTCTTTGTCTTACTGGGCCCAGGTGTGTCTTGTGCAACTTCTAGGCTGTTGATGTCTGAAATGTCCACTGGATCTGCTGCAACAAGGAGGTATGCCGACCATTCCTTGGTGATCTCTTATAGGTCTTCTTCTGTCAGCTTATAATAGGACTAAATTTGTTCCTGGTTCTCATCGGCGCGTGGAGTTAGGTATATAAAGTGGTGGTCCGTGCTGAACTTTATCAGAGATTGGAGCCTTTGTAAAGTGGTCGGGGTTATGTGAGGTTAAACCCCTATGGTTGCTTTCAATTGGTTATAATACGTGTGGAAAATGACATTCGATTGCCATTTCTTGTTCATGTCGGTCGAGTACCACAATGTACTTAACTTCGCAACTAGTGGCTCAAAGGGGTCGAGGTTCAAGAAGGTTGTGCCTACTGGTAGCTCCCATGCAACAAAAGTGATCAGTATCAGAAGCTAGCTAAAATGGAATCCATGCCCCTGGTCCTGGGCTTCTCTATGATCAATCTCTAGCTCATTTACCAGGTACTTCGCCCAATTCATCTGTAGTCCCTCTACGCATTTACCTGTGAGGTCAAATACGAAGCCTGATACTTGTGTAGGTCGATTCTTATGTACTAGATTTTTTGCGATCAGTTGACATGCAAGGCGCACTGCACCACTTTCGATAGAGGATACCTTGTAGCATCGTGCACCATTCTCGACATTACCATAAGCTTCTTTAATCTGATGTGAGAGAGCGCGGTCCGCGGTCTTTCCAAGGTAGTAATCCTAGGGATCAAGGCCCTACATGCTAAGCCCGGTGATCCTATTGATCAGTGTCCGATCAACAGTTATGTGATGATTTAACCACAAGTATCCTCCGAGGTAACTTGCTAGTAGCAATTTTACACAAGCATTAACATCCTAGTGTCTGTCGAAGTGTGGTATTTTCATAATGTTGAGAAAAGTAGACTACGCAAGGTTCATCCTCCATTGTTGAGGGACAATCTTTGAATTATTGCTCTTATTTATTGTCAAATACTTATACGGGGCGAGCATGTTGTAAACCTTATGGTCCCCCAGGTTGAAGTCACAAAACTTCAACGTTGTAACCTTGTCTTGATCTACGCGGTAGGTGCGTACTCCTTTCGGTAGATATGCAGTGACTAGGGTGTATTCAAAGTCTCTAGGGACATTGTCCCTATTAATCGCACCACTCAGAGGAGGTATGTAAGCTGGTCGGATAGATGGCACTAAATTCATGTTGGTTATGTCGTCTTTATGCTTAGTTCTCCTTTCCGTGGTGGCTCGAGATGTTCCTGCTTGAGCAGTCGATGGGGAGGCTTGCACTCCTCTCGTCGATGATGCTTAGACTCCAGTGGACATTCCTCTCTCCAACATGACTCTCTCAGTCATTAAATCTAGAAGGACCTCTGTGACGAATTCCTCAACTGTGGTGAGCTCATCGGACATACGCACTCGGAAAAGATTATTGAGGCACGATGATCTCAGATACTGTACTAGGATGAACAATCTGTTTGCAATGATCACTGTATATAATCACTAGTTATGCAGGCTTCGAATTTTCAATTGGAAAAAGTGTTCTTCGGGCACGTCGCGACGAGTTAAATAGGAAATTCATCAATGGTTTGCTTGCAATGGGTATGAAGCTTTCGTTATCGTAGATCTGTCCATTATGGTGAGGTCCAATGGTCTGGCAGTGATCCTTTAATGATTTTCTATCTGGTCAGGGTGGAAGTCGAACGGGTATATTGGTCCAACGGCTAGATTGCTTCGCCATGGCGAAGTGCCATATGTCATTGTTCTGATACCTCGGCGAAGTTCAATTGCTGTGATTTTTCCTTCTACAGTGTTCCACCTAGGATCTCTTGTAAATTTTCAATCTTCGCCTTTTTCTTACTTAATTTCCTAGCCTTATTCCCGGTAGTCTTCAACTCGGTCGGTCTTTTCCCATTCTGATCCCTATCTTCTCTCGACATACTCACTTCGCACTACTGATATTCTTTCTTCAGATCTGAGGGTAATATTCCTTCAACATATGGATTAGGTATTTTAGTCTTATGTGGTTCCTTTAATGTGCTTATAGCTTCGACATCCAAGTCCCTGGTGTCCAATATCTTAGATTTGTTCTCTTGTTCTTCAATCAAGTAGGCGATCCTTCTAGTCATAAATTCTATGAGTTCTTACTTCTTTTGTTCTAGGGCTTCCTCTTCTTCTTTTCTTCAGATCTAGTCTTTTTCAATCCAGATCTTGCCTAACAAAGCTAGAAATGGGGCACGGTCCTCAATAAATTTAATAACTTCGAATTCTTCCTCTGTCGATGCTCCATGGGTACTCATAGCTATCTGGGTAATCCTGCCACATAGGGTTACCATTTTTCCTTTAAACAACCCTATTTTTCCTAGTGAAGGAACCATAGCAGGCCTTCCTAGGGTTTCCCAAGTGATTTTTGTCATAATGTTCATCTATTTTTCCTCATTTAGAGAACAGTCAATGTCGAAGTCTCCTATTCTTACTTCGATTTTCTCCTTTTATTTGAAGATCTCTGACAAACTGGCATCTTTATGTTCATTTAGGGTTTCTTTCATTTTCAGTAACATAATCTCTTATTCTTTCTGAGGTTATTCTATAATCTTAGTCTCTTGATCTCCTTCAGGGTTTGCTTGCTCCATATTCATCTTTTCAAGTCTAGTAATCATTCTAGGGCAATCCAGTACTTCATGGTCCATAGCCTTACAACAGAGGCAACTAGGTTTTCTCCCAGGGAACTCCTTAGTAAGATGTCCTGGTCTTATGCAACTGTAACAAAGAGTTAATCATCTCTTTCTTTTCAATGATCCCCAACTTTTCTTGTACTGCGCGCTAGGAGCATAATGTCTAGCCTGCAAAAATTTATTTCTAGGATCCTGCATCCACTCGTTAGTCCAAACATTCTTTCTATGCATAGGTATAACATATCTTTCATTATTCTTATCATATCTATTCATATCAAACATTCTTTTATCTAATAATGCCCTATATTTCAAGCTAGGATAAAATCTATCAAGCATACCTAAATTCATGCTTCAAAAAAAAAAAATTCAACTTATTAAGCACAAAGATTCCAGATCTAAAACCTTTCACTATTCTTACCTTTATCATAGCACAAAGCTTACAGATATTACCTCTTTTATTCAGATCTAGCTTCTTTTCTTCAGCACAAAGCTTCATAGGTTGAGTAGAGTATTGCACATCAGAGCGACAGATCTACGCACAGAGTTTCCACAAGTTCAGGACGAATCTTTGCACAAAGATTCTTCTTCCTTAGTTCCCAGCAATCACAGTTTCAAGTCCCGGCAACGGAACCATTTGTTGGCACGGGGGTCGACCCAGGGTTCAACGCTACAACAGCGCACCAACAAAACCCTAACTACTGACCCTTTCGGAAACACTTGCGAAGAAGATGAAGTCTCACCCGAGGTAGAGGCAGGGTGGTTGCAGGACTCGGGTGTCTGCAACCTTAACTGGGATATAGATCTGTGATTACACACTTGACAAAGCACTTAGCATAAATAGTTCACCTAGAATTAACCCTTATCTCACTCCACAGATAACACAAAGCATTACAATATATACTTAGATCTAAGATGATTCAGCACTTAGCAGCATACAACGGACTAGATCTAGTAGACCAAGCACTTAGCAACTTCATACACATCAAATCTATCATCTATACACATGTAATAAGAACAAAGCATAAGTAAATCTATCTAAACATGTTATAGCACTCAGCAAGAGAGGGAAAACACATGTAAGTAACAGCACAAAGCATGACACACAGATTTACGTGTTTCACCCCCACCCTGGGGCTACGTCCACCAACACTTCTTCTCTATTATTGTTGGCCAATCGGTTACAAGCACAGAGCCTCAAAACCCTACTCCGTGTAGGATAGGAGATCTGTGCAGCTCGCTAGATCCTCCTTACCCGATTAGCTCTAAGCATAAAACCTTCTTACAATCTGTGCACTCAGCACTTACAATACTTGCACTCGACTGTGCAAGTATATCACACATATCATCTCTTAGCACTAAGCCACTTCTCAAGTGTCCTCAAAAAGGTCCCTTCTTACATAGCCTATATTTCTACTTATACATTACAAAAAGGGGCCTACACATGGGTAAACCCATGGGCTGACATCCTGGTCTCGTTACATTATCCCCAAAAACCCAAAAAGGGGGTCTAGCTTCCACGATCTCCGCCTCGCCTTGCGCTCCATCTTTGACAGGCTGTTGAAGTCCCAAAAATGGTCAAATATGACCAAGTGTTCCTCAAAACTTGGTCAAGGTCCAACAGATGTTAATAAATTTTCCATAACAAATGATAAGTTGCTACAAGTCCAAGATTTGGTAGTGATTACCTTGAAGATTTTATCTCCTTTTGAAAATTTTGTTGAAACTTTAAATGTCGCCAAGGAGACTACTAACATTACTAAGTTGTGTAAACAATTATTAAAAAATGACAGATTCAATAAATAGTTTATAAGCAATAGAAAAGCATCCAAATGTGCCTTTACAGTAAAGAGTAAGGACAAAGGAAAGCATAAACTAAAAGGAAACAAAATCATCAATGGAAAACCTAAGGGTTCAAGGAAATCTACTAAGAACTCAAAGTGTTTTTACAATGGGATAAAATCATACACTACACACCATTGACTTGGTACCACGCCAATAACTCCATTCTTAGGGCCTTTGATCTCAAAGATAGAGATAATTGGTCACTTCCCGATGAAATGTTGGGACTTATGGATGTCATTATCACCATATTGATCTTTGTGGTTTCTTTCTAGTGTAGCTAGCTAGTGACATTGTGTACTTGGTACTGAAATTAAGAAACAAAAATTGACAATGCACCTATAAATACTAAAATACGGATGAAGACATATGCATGTACTTGGTACTCAAATTCTGAAGTTCAAGACACTAAGTTTCTAATTTAGAATTTCAGCAGAAATTTTAATTGAAAATTGTACACAAAAATACGGATGAAGACATCTCCATGTGAAGGCTCTGATTGATTAAAGAGAATAATAATGATGTTAATAGTATGATATATCACTAGAATTTGAAGTTGCAGAAAGTCAATATTGGAAATGAAGGATGGCATAAAATGGCTTCTAAGGAGATTACAAGGATGAGAAGACTATATCTAATATGTAGGCCCTATTGAAAGAATACAATGAATTGTTTATGTAGATTTTTACTGAGATGAAAGGGATTCAAGAAGAGTTTGGGGATATGAGGATAGATTTGTGGTCAGATGCTAATATTTTTAACCATCAACCCTATCATCTTAATCCCAGGGCTAAGGAGAAGGTAGAGAAAGAATTTGACATAATATTGTCAATCTAATTAATATTCTGAGTAGATGAATCCAATTAGATCATTCCTATTGTTATTCATAGCAATAAGGACTTTCATGGCATTAATGTTTGTGTGTAATTTAGAATATTAAACTCTACTTGTGTATGATAATTTTCCCACTCCTTTTAGTGATGAGGTGAGTGATCAAGTTGTAGGAAAAGAGGATTATTCCTTTATATATTACTTTTCAAGATACATCAAGTATGAATTGAAAAATAATACAATAATAAGACCACCTTTACTAGAAAATAAGGATCCTTTGCTTATAATTTCATGCCTTTTCGGCTCAAGAATGCACCAGGTATCTTTTCTCAAGTTGTGATTACAACCTTTATATATTTCATTCACAAGATTTTGGAGGTATATATGGATGATTGAATTGTATATAAATTGTTGAAGGAATATATTGGATTGTTGAATTTAATGTTTGATAAATGTAGGAATCTCTAGATCTCCCTAAATTTGAAATGCATATTATATGTACCATTTGGCATTTTTTTGGGACACATCATCTGCAAGGAAGGAGTATTGGTGGACCCTTCCATGATTGTTGTCATTATGAATCTAGTTACACCAACTAATGTTAAATAGATGTAGTCTACTTTGGTACATAATAGCTACTACACAAGGTTCATCTACAGCTATGTGAATTCCTATAGTATTATGGGAATATAGGACCACTACCACGAAATTACATAAGAAACCACCTTTTTAGTTGGTGTATGGTCATGAGGCTATTGTTCCTATAGAATTTGTGGTTCCTATCTCTATATTTCCCATGCTAACCATATGATATATGAAGAGCTAGCTGTAAAACAACTAGTTGAGTTAATGCAATTAGAATAATATTAGTCTATGGTTGATTTTCATCAATATGCAGAGAAGAAAAGGTATAAAGCATAGCATGATCACTATATCAAGACCGAGTCATTTTCCAAAGGAGATTTAGTCCTCTTATATGACAACAAATATTTAAAGAATATTGGAAAGCTACAAATGCACTACTTGGGACCATTTATAGTTTCATAAATTAGAGACTTAAGTGTAGTCTGTTGGACCCAACTAGATGGTGTTCTAAGACCTAGATGGGTGAATGACATTCACTTGAAGCCTTATATTTCTACTTCATGATGAAGTTTGATTAGATCCTATAATAGGGATTTGTATGGGTTAGGACAATTTTTGTTTTTAGTTTCTCTTTGCTTTGCAAGTTTGATTCAAGTCAGTGTGTTTTTTGTTAGTAAGTCTTTGGGTCCTTGAGTGTTTGTTTATTTTCTTTAGTACTAGTAATTCCTTATGGTCAAGAGGCCCAAGACTTTTGTTTATTCAGTCAAGTCAAGTTATATATGTCAAGTCATGTTGAAGTTTGAGACTAAGAATATTCCACAAGTTGAGCACAACTACATCACCATATAGCGTGAAGGAATTTCCATGGTTTATTCTCTATAGAAGTTAAGACACTACATTCTAGGGGGATTCTTTAACTTTTATACAAATAAATTTGCATTGAAATATTTGGTAAATAAGCTTGTTCTAGAGGGTCATATTTATAGGTGGTTTCTCTTCTTTCAATAATTATCCTTTGAAATTTTGGTTAAACCTAGTAAACATATTGTAAGGATTGATCACCTCTTTAGGCTTAAGTCAAGAGAACCAGGTGGTGCATTAGATGATAATGTTCCAGATACAAACCATTAAAAGTAGAGTCTATATTGAACTATATAAAGGAGATTGATTTGTTTCTAACTACAGGTGTTCCTCCTGAAGATTATTCCACAACTCAGAAGCATTAGTTAGTGGTTAGAGCTGAAAATTATCATTTAATAACAGAACAATTATAAAAATTGGGGATTGATGGTATTATTTAGCTATGTGTGATGGATTATTAAAGGAATGATATTCTATGGGAATGCCATCAAGGAGTTGCAAGAGGGAATGTTGGAGGAAAAGTAATAGATCACAAGATTGTATAAGCTAGTCTTAGGTGGCCAACCATATTTAAGGGCTCTAAGGAGTATGCTAGAACTTATGATTTCTATCAAAAAGTAGGTAAACCTTATAGGAGAAATAACTACCCTTGAATCCAGTAAGGGATCTACAACCTTTTGAGAAATGAGACATTGACTTTGTGGGATATAATAAACCTCCTACTCTCCAATTCTAAAGCTTGATATATCATTACTGCAACTGATTATCTCACTAAATGGGAAAAATTTGCACCTACATAGGATTTTATGATTGATAATGTAGCCAATTTTATTTTTGAGAATTTTATTAGAAGGTTTGGTTACCCAAGGAATTTGACCAGTGACCAAGGTAGGAACATATTGAACACCACTATAGCTACTTTGAGTAGGGAATTTCTTATCTAGCATCATAAAACTATCCCCTATCATCCTTAGGCTAATGTTACTAGAGATATTTTAATAATATTTTAGGGAAAGTTTTGACTAAATTTTGTTATGTAATAGAGATGGTTGGGATGAGAGAATTCCTATAATAATTTGGGAATATATGACCACTACCAAGAAATTACATAAGAAACCACCTTTTTAGTTGGTGTATGGTCATGAGGCTATTGTTCCTATAGAATTTGTGGTTCATATCTCTATATTTCCAATGCTATCCATATGATATATGAAGATCTAGTTGCAAAACAACTAGTTGAGTTAATGCAATTAGAATAATATTAGTTTATGGTTGATTTTCATCAATATGCAGAAAAGGAATGGTATAAAGCATAGCATGATCATTATATCAAGACCAAGACTTTTTCCAAAGGAGATTTAGTCATCTTATATGAAAACAAATATTTAAAGAATCTTGGAAAGCTACAAATGCACTACTTGGGACCATTTATAGTTGCATAAATTAGAGACTTAGGTGTAGTCCATTGGACCCAGCTAGATCGTGTTATTAAAACTAGATGGGTGAATGGAATTCACTTGAAGCCTTATCTTTCTACTTTATGATGAAGTTTGATTTATATCCTATAATAGGGAGTTGAATGCGTTAGGACAATTTTTGTTTTTAGTTTCTCTTTTCTTTGCAAGTTTGATTCAAGTCAATGTGTTTGCTACTAGTACGTCCTTGGGTCCTTGAGTGTTTTTTTATTTTATTTAGTACTATTAATTCCTTATGGTCAAGAGGCCCAAGACTTTTGTTTATTCAGTCAAGTCAAGTTATCTATGTCAAGTCATGTTGAAGGTTGAGACTTGGTTGAAATCATAGTGTCATTGCAATCATATCAGTTGCAAAACGATTGGGGTTCCTACAAATCATTATTCTACCACTTGACTTAGTATGTTGGTGTTTTGATAGTCATGAAGGGTAAAGTGTATGTTATCTTGTGTTGAGAGTGTTAAGCCCTAGACAAATCCCCATACAAAGCCCCATGTTATGTATAAAACACCTTATTAATCCCTAGATATTGTCAATCACAATATAAAAGAGCGATGAAGTCCAACTAAAAGAGGTGCAATCACAATATACAAGTTGAACTCTTTACATGTAAAAATTAATGGAAGCTAGTAGGAAACGATGAAACAGTAATGCTCTATGTAATTTATAGAAGGTTAGAAAAAACGTTACTCATTAAGCACACACAAATTTTTTCTCATTAATACTAGAACTCTTTGAAAGAAAAGATAAATCAAAAGGTTGAATTACTCTAAAATTACAGTTAAAATGCTCTATTATTTAATCAATATTTCTGAATAGTCTATGAAATTGGATATGCATAAGCATTGTTCTATCAAGTTGTAACACTAATTAGTACAATGGTTCTACTTCATTACTAGTATCATGTTGGTATCACGGTAATCTCATAATGATTACCATAGTGTTACTCTTTCACACTTGTATTATCTAGCACACACTAATTAATCTATTAGTCAAGCATGCAAACAAACCTTCTAACAAATAAGCGTTAGTTGGTGATGGAATGCAACATCACAGGATTGATGAGCGAAGGGGATGAGTTTCGGCGGGTGGGAAAGTTACGTTGAAACCCTGCTTAACGAACTAATGCCCTGGTCCAAGTTACCTCACTGAATAGTGGGAAACCCTCCAAGGAGTCTGAGTGATTCTAGCCAACATCGATCCCAGGTACAAGATCATATTCCATGTGTTGTCACCTTGGGTAGGAAGTATAAAATATTATGGCCTCTATGGTACCACCTACTATACCAAAGCAGAGGGGGGGACATTCGACAATCAACACCAAGACCAACAAAGTAGGGTTGATTACTCTGTTGGCCCCAATATGACCTCGTGCTTGACCCTTGTGTTATAAGGGCTTCCCAAAGTCAGTGATATAGCAACTGGATTTCACTCCCTAACTCAAATCTTTATGTTTGTTTAGCAGCTTTGGAAACTTATTCTCACAATTCTATTCCAAAGCTCTACACCTAAGCTAAGATGGGTTTGAAGAACCCTAGAAAAGTTGCTAGATAAATTTTAATTAGCGCTTGATTTTAGGTTGTTATTACTCAAAGGAGTGGTTGTGAAATTGATGGTGTTTTGACTCGACTCTTTAAACCATGCAAGAGGAAAATGAAATGCAATAATTTCAACTTCGATGAAAACTAGCTATGGGAAGGAGCAACAACTTTTAAGCAAAGAAGTAATTTCTTGATAGATTACTATGTGTGCACTGCTAATGACAAAAAGTATGAGCTAATCATCCAGATAAATGGAAGAAAAATGACCCAAATTTTGAAAATACCATGCAAATGTCACAGTTCACTAATTAGTAGACCTATACAACATTGAAAAGAACAATGTAATAAAGAAAAAATGATACAAATCCTTGTTTCATAAGAGGAATGTCACATAAGGATTTCAAATTTGTATGTTCTATGGAAATTCTTAACCTTTCCAAGACATAAGAGGTGTAAACATGATGACCTTAGTACCCAAGAAATATACCCTATTCAACCCATATATGTTCCCTACTCGTAGACTATACATTACTCATCCCATCTCACACCGTGAAAATTATGACTCTCATCCAAAACATCTCTTCACTAATTTAAGACCCAATATAAATTGTTTAACATCCACTCTAAGCTCAATCTCAAGGAAGACTCCTAGAACTACATGCTACAAATTGTTGGTAACAAATCTCAAGGTTTTTCGCAGTTTTTGGTAACAAATTTCAAGTTTTTTTGACAATTTTTATAATAGATATTAGGAGTGAATATCCACCATTTAAGTCATTGATCTCAAGATCAAATACCCGAGATAAATTCTTGAAGGACTAAATCTCTTCAACAAATACCTACAAGTATATCTCTTCTCCCTATGTTCTCTTCACCTAGCAAAGGATCGACTAGGGTTCATCTACCTTCTCTGGAATCATAAGTAGGGTTTTCTTTTGTGCCTCATGTCCATCTACCTAGATTCACTTGCTTTCATCCATGCCAAATCCTTTATGGACCCCTTTCTTGGAGACATCAACTCAAACTAATTAAATCTATTCAAACCCTTGAAAGCATTGAAGGAATTCCTACTTGGTTTTGAGTTAGAAAACCTCAGAACTAGAAAACCTTCCAGGCATTAGATTTGAGTTAATTCCTACTTATTTTTTAGTCATGCATTATTACCATGAAATGAAGGGAGGTATTGGGAAATTCAACAACTCACCATTTTTGGCCTCAAGCTCTCTCCCAGTTCCCTCCATGAGCTATGCCTCCTTCCTAACCCTGCCCTCGATCTCTCTCTCCCCTTCGATGCTCGTAGCAAGCTCTCTCTCCTTTGCAACCTTACTCATGATCAGATATCTCACCTAGTGGCCTTCCTAATTCTCTATCTCTAGCTTCCTTCTTCGGCGTATACTATGTGCCCTAATCTCCTCGATTGTATTTTCTTACCTGAAATATAGAATTTGGGTCTACATCCAAAGCTATATCTATCTAAGGAAGGAAGAAGCAGCATGTTCTATCACTTTCTAAAGAATAGGATTCTAAATACATAGTTATACCAAGGGAATTTCCATTTCAACAGGGTCATCCGTTGCTCTGTATTTTGATCGGCGCTATGTTGGCTTCTGATCAGCGCTCTATTATGTCTCATGAATGGGTGAACGCAAGTGTAATATCAAAATTTCATTTTAGTATTCTTTTGTTATAGTTCTTTAGTTTTGTTTATTTTTTTGTTTTAGTGGTTTATTATATTTATATATATAATATTATATTTATTTATTATATATAT
>JZKD02S0168025.1:343786-384082 GCA_000966675.3 Picea glauca
AAGGTGAGTTGGAAAGAGGGGTGCCCACATGAGGAATTGCAAGGCGAGTTGAAAAAGGGGTGCCCACATGAGGAATTGCAAGGCGTGTTGGCAAAAGGGGCGGACACATGAGGAATCGTAACAAAAACAAGGAAAGGTTCCCAAAGGCAAGGCAAGTTGGAAAGAGGGGCACCCACAATTGATCGTAACAAAAATGAGGTAGAGAGCCCAAATGCAACGCAAGGAGAGTTGGTAAAAGGTGCTCCCACCCACATAAAAGGCACGAAAATGGCCACATAAGGGAGCACTAGGCAAGAAGACAAGTCGGATGCTGAATAAGGAGCAGTGTTGGCTTCGACTTAACTTTTTCAATACAGCCTGGGAAAGGTTGGGTGCCCAAACACAATGCAAGATGAGTTGGCAAGAGGGGCGCCCACATGAGGAATTGTAACGAAAAGGAGGCAGGGAAGCCAAACACAACGCAAGGTGAGTTAGCAAGAGGGGTGGCCACATGAGGAATCATAATGAAAACAAGTTAGAGTTCCCAAAGACAAGGCAAGGCGAGTTGGAAAGAGGGGTGCCCACAAGAGGAATTGTAACAAAAATGAGGCAGATCACCCAAACGGAACGCAAGGGGAGTTGGCAAGAGGTGCACCCATCCACATTAAAGGCACGAAAACAACCACACAAGGGAGCACTAGGCAAGAAGATGAGTCAGATGTCGGATAAGGAGCAATTTTGGCTTCGACTTAACTTTTTCAAGATGGCCTGGGCAAGGCTAGGCGCCCAAACACAATGCAAGGCAAGTTGGCAAGAGGGGTTCCCACATGAGGAATCGTAAATAAAAGGAGGCAAGGCGCCAAAATAGAACGCAAGGCGAGTTGGAAAGAGGGTTGAGTTGGAAAGGCAATCGGGCTCCAAGAAAGGTGGGTGTCCTCAATAATAAGCATAGACATAAGTGAAAGAAACATCCATAAGTGGGCATATTCCTTCATCTAAGACATAAAACCATGAAACCTCCTGATCCCAATGCAAAATGTCCCATCAACAAGAAATAAAAGGTATGAAATGTAACATCCAAAGGTGGACATATCCACAAACTAGAAGTTTGAATTAAGTCAAACCTCCAATGATATCAAGTGTGAGACCTCCAAGAGAAACATCCTATCAAACAATGCATGGAAAAGTGCAGAATGGCCTCAAATGGTGGATGTCTTCCTCAAAACAAGTTCCAAGCAAGTGGATCCATGAAATAAGGAATCAAATATTTGAAGAACACATGTGAAATTCCTTCAATGATCAACTAAATCCATAAAGAAAGGGGTGGCCCCTCGTGTTACACACCCACTACAACAACTTAGATTTTTCATCTTTTTATTCGAGGAACAGAATCCTCGAGGCTTCTATGGGGCCTAGAGTGAACCCTCTCTTCCCTTATCCTCCTCCAAATGACCACAAGATGGCCTTAGCGCAAGTGCCTTTCGCAACTCACGAGTCAAGAATCAAGACTCTCGACTCCCCTTTCTCCAAACACCGATACCCGAGATACTAGACGAGTATGGCTCCCTCCTCACTAGTGCCTACTACATGTAACCATAGGCTAGGCCAAACACTAGCACCACTCACAACCTCGCTAGTTGAGGTGTTGAGCTCTCGTGCTCCTCCTTCACGAATCCCCGAGACGCGAGAGGTCAATGTTGCGTGGACTCTGCCAAAACGACACGCACACGCCACTTGTCAACCCCACTATACTCTACTCACGAGTTGTGTCATCGTCCCCCATCACACGAGACCTCGACTCTCGACATTTCGCGGCCTTAGTGATCAAGGTGTAGCTTCTTCATCATGCAAAACCCCGAGACACGATAAGTCAACAGTGGGTTGACTCTTCCCCAGTGTGACACGTGTCCACCATCGGTCACCTGCTTCCTAGGCTAAATACTAGCACTACTCGCATCTCGTGACTTTGCGAATTGGAGTGTTGAGCCCTCATGCTCCTCCTTCTCGAGTTCCCGAGATACGATAAGTCAACAATGGGTTGACTCCTTCCCAGGCGACATGTGTCCATCACCTGTCACCCATTCCCACCTTTCTCTAGGCACTTGTTGTTACGCCACCTGTCAACCATGCAGTCCCCACTTACGGATGGGTCACGTGTTTGCACAAGCCCTTGGCGCTCGGCACTTCATGACTTCTATAATCGAAAAGAAACTCCCTCAAGTTCTGAACCCCCGATAGGCGATAACCATGAAAGTTCTGATCCAATGATTCTCCCGTGCCTTGGATCCAACGGTCACGATCATGATTCAATCTCGAGAATCGTGAGTTCATGTAGCCCTACCCTTGACCACACCAAGTCGTGAGTCAGTGAAATGCTACTCTCCTGCTTATACAAAGGCTAAGATCGACGGTCATTAGGGCTCTGTCAGATCCTTGGATCTACGGTCCTGGATCCCATCGCTACTTGTGAAGGCTGAAAGGGGAAAGGTGTTAACACCTGCGGTCCTTCTCTAGATCCATCGGTCTTGACAGATCTAGGGTATTCCCAAAAGGATTCCGACCGTTCGTCTACCAAATGATAAGGTATTCTCTCTTTCTATAATTGGGTTCGCTATCCCTTCTGAGCTTGAGTCATGAAATTCAACATCTCGGGGCTTCAAACTCCCACAACTCTGAAACCTTAGAGAGCTATCCTTACTTGCCTAAGGTTTCCAGACCCGGATTGCATGAACCTTCAGACGATTCTTGGGAAATCGTCCAGAATCTTAGTTGAGTCTCTTAGTAAAGGTTTGGCACCGTTCCAAGGGTTATGGGGTAATCCCCGGGGAAGAGTACTCTTGAGGAGCCTTCCCGGAACATTACGAGAGTTAAGAAAACACGACGATTCTCAATGGAGCAAATTCAGGCCCCAACCTTAATCGTTTTTACAAAAACTGACTATGGCATGTAAGCATACACAGGCATCCATTATTTCCAGTCTAACACACTAGGCAATCATTCTACACATAAATTATTATGGGCATATGAACATAAACATCTATTCATGATATTCAGTTCAAAATACAAGGTATAAAACACTTATTAGGTCTACCAGGTGTGTTGCAACTACTGAGAGGGGTGCTCGTTTCCACCCAACCATAGGCTCAGTGACTCCAAACGGATTTACCACTAGCCACCCCCGAGCTAGACCACGATGCTTTGAGGTTCAGTCTCCTACTTCCAGCTCAACAGAAATCAAGGACGAAGGTTACTCTCCTTCTCCTGGTATTCAGAACTCCCTACATTTATAGGGTTTCTCCAGTTCTCTTCCGTGATCCCCGTCGCGTGCACTACTCTCCCTTTTACCACATTTCCTCTCTTGCCAATTTCTATCTTCAAGGTTGCATGTGGTGCAAATTCTGTCGTCTGTGGTCAGGTCTGAGGGTTGTTACGGATGGGCGGTTTACCCCCATCCCCTCATTAACTCTCAAGGAGCCTCCCCACCTACGAATCTGACGAGAAATCCATTCCAACATCAGAGAGTTTCTTTGGTTTGTGAGCAAGTATAAACCAGTACGGTATTGGCTTGGTGGAAGTTAACGCAACCATTCCAGGTCCCTTCCACCACCTCTCATTAGAAATCGTGGTCTCTTTTAGCACATCCCCCTCCCAGTATTCATGCAACACATATTCATAACATAATTTACATTCATCGACCTTTTATACAAAGGTCCGTCAAATCAAACATTCACATCTTTGAGTTTTCCATAGTTCTTCGCCAATATAGTTATTTTTATAGACTGGGGGAAATAGGGTGTTACAATTCCCTCCCCCTTAAAGGAACATCGTCCTCGATGTTCTATCTATCAATATGACGTGTATGTACAGAAGTAAACAAAATCAGATATGCATGTTTCATGGCATCTTCCATTTCCCACGTAGCCTCATCTGGGCCAAAATGTTTCCACTGCACCTTGACATGTGAAATGGTTCGATTCCTGAGTGGGGTTTCCTTTCTATCCAGTATGCAATGAGGTTCTAGTAGGAATTCGCCCTCCGGTTCCACCTGGATCATAGACCAGTCAATTATATGATTAGAATCATGTACATATCTCTTCAATAATGAAACATGGAAAACATTATGTGATTTTATTGTGGGAGGAAGTGTTAGCCTATAGGCTACAGGTCCCACTCTATCTAGTAATTCAAAGGTTCCAAAATACCGAGGTGCCAACTTGGCACAAGATCCCATCCTCAAGGAACTCTTCCTAGGCCTAAATCTAAGATATACATGGTCTCCCATCTTGAATTCTCTTGGAGTTCTCTTTCGGTCGGCGTAACTTTTTTGTATGTTTTGAGCGACCTTTAGATTTTGTTTTATCTAAGTCACTTGTTGTTCCATTTCTTTTGACATGTCGGGTCCAATAGTAACTCTATTCATGGGATTACTCCAACTGACTGGAGTGTTGCATGGTCTACCATAGAGGACTTTGAAAGGGCTCATCTTTAGGAATTCTTGATAGCCATTGTTGTAGGTGAATTCCACCAGTGGAAGGTAATCTTCCCACTTTTTGGGTTCATGCATTACATGCATCCTTAGCATGTCTTCTAATATTTGGTTCACTCTTTCTGTTTGTCCATCGATTTAAGGATGATAGGTTGTGTTAAACAATAATTTGGTCTCCAGACCAGCCATCAAGGATTTCCAAAAGTTGGAAGTAAATTTCATGTCTCTGTCAGACACGATCTCTTTAGGCATACCATGTGGCCTGAATATCTCCTTCATGAATACGTTGGTGATGTCTATTTCCTTTCAAGTCGACTTGACGGGGATAAAATGAGCGGAATTCCTCAATTTATCCACCACTACCATGATGGCGTCATTCTGTTTGGTCAAGGTTGGTAATCCGGTGATGAAATCCATGGAGATGGTTTCCCATTTCCATTCTGGGATTGGTAGAGGTTGTAATAATCATGCTGGGTGTCGGTGTTCTGCTTTAACATCTTGTCATTCTATGAATTTGGCTAAGTACTCAGCTATGTCCTTCTTCAATCAAGGCCAATAGAATTGTTTCCTGGTGGTTGTGATCATCTTCTGGTATCCTGGATGACCAGTATATGGTCTTTTATGTAGTTCATCCATTAGGAACCTCTTCAAGTCATCACAATATGGAATATACAATATGTTTTTGTAGGTTAGTAGACATCCATATGTCATCTGGTAGCCTTCATACTTTATCCCTGTGGGTTCTTGCTCCAGGTACGAGATCACGGTCTGGAGGAATGTGTATGTTTCTTGTGCATTACTGAATCTTTCCTTGACATTCGTCTTGCAGGTGCTCACTACTACCAGATGAATTGTTTTCATACTTCTGCTAAGGGCATCGGCCACCTTATTTTCCTTTCCCTTGATATGTTTGATTTCAAAATAAAACTCACTAAGAAGGGCCATCCACCTAGCTTGTCTAGTATTGAATTTTGGTTGGTCAAATAGATATCGCAATCCACAGTGTTCTGTCATAAGTACAAATTTTCTTCCTAGGAGGTAATGCCTCCACATTTTTAAGGCGTGCACTATGGAAGCCAATTCTAGATCATGGGTCACATGGTTGACTTCATGCTCATTCAATTTTTGGGATTCATAGAAGACTACATTTCCTCCTTGCATAAGGACTCCTCCGAGCCCTTCCTTGCAAGCATCTGTGCACACGAGGAAGTCAGCTTCGAGATCGGCGATCTTCAACATGGGTGCATGGGTCAGTAGATGTTTTAGGGATTGAAATCTTTCTTCACATTCTTGTGTCCACGTGAATTTAGCTCCCTTATTTTGGAGGGCAGTGATTGGACAACCAATCTTGGAGAATCCTTTTATAAATCTCCTATAGTATCCTGCTAAGCCCATAAAGGATCTGATATCTGAAACATCCTTTGGGGTAAACCACTCCATGATAGACCTGGTCTTGTCAGGGTCTATTGCTACTCCTTCTTTAGATATGGCATGGCCCAAGTAATGTATTTGCTTCTGGAAAAAGTCGCACTTGCTAAATTTGGCATAGAGTTGATGTTCTCTTAACACTTGAAGCACAAGTCTAAGATGTTCCTCATGTTCCTCTCTATTCTTGGAGTAAATTAATATATCGTCAATAAAAACYAGTACAAATTTGTCTAGGAATTTGCTAAGCACATTGTTCATCAAGCACATAAAAGTGGCAGGGGCATTGGTTAATCCAAATGGTACTACCACAAACTCATAGTGACCATATCTCGTTCTGAAGGAAGTTTTGTGGATGTCTTCACCCTTGATTCAGACTTGATGGTACCCAGATCTCAAGTCAATTTTTGAGAATATGGAAGCACCTCCCAATTGATCGAAAAGGTCATCGATTCTGGGTAAGGGGTACTTTTTATTTATGGTTACCTTATTGAGTTGTCTATAATCTATGCACAGTCGAAGGGTACCATCTTTCTTCTTTACAAACAAAACTAGTGATCCCCATGGAGACACACTGGGTCGGATATAGCCTTTGTCCAACATTTCCTTTAGTTGTAATTTAAGCTCAACTAGCTCGGGTGTGCTCATCCTATAGGGTGTCCTAGACATTGGCACCACTCCCAGTGCAAGTTCTATCGAGAAGTCAATGTCCCTTCTCGGAGGTAGACCCGGTACCTCTTCCAAAAATAAATCCCTATATTCTCTTAGTGCGGGGTGGTCTTCGAGGCTTGGTTTGTCATCTTCAACTGATTCCAACACCTGTATCGCATAAAGTAGACATCCCTTTTTGCAATACTTTCTCATTTGAAGAGTTGATATTCGCCTCACCGAGATAGGTTTTTGGATCCCTCGAAGGGTTATCCTTCTTCCTTCTTCACCTACACATTCTAAAGTTTTATGGTAATAGTCCAGTCTGGCTTTATATGTGGCTAGCCAGTCCATTCCAATCAATAGGTCATATGATTTTAGGGGTAGTATGTTAAGGGTTGCTTGGGTGGGGAATTCACCCATAGTGAATTGGCAAGCTGGTATGACCTCTGCTACCTTTCTTTTGGTGCCAGTGGCTAACTGTACCAACCATGGCTTGGCATGTTTATGTGGCTATAATTTACACTTATCAACAGCCTTAGGAGCTATACAACTCAAATTTGAACCAAGGTCAATTAGAATAGACACTAGAGGGTTGGTGATCATACCTTCCATCTCCACCACTGAAGCTTGGTGGTCAGCTTGTTTATTATCCAAGGCTGCATAAATTTGTGGCACACTCCTGGCCACTTCATTGACGGTGGTAGCTTCTTGAATGTTGTAAATTCTTCAACTGTTCTATTGTCGGTGCGGGTAGTCCCTCAGTAGATGTTCTTCTCCATAACCCCAACAATTCAAGGGTTCTCTCTTTGGGTTATCAATATTTCCTGGGGTAGATCCAGAAGGTTTATTTCCGCTCTGGGAGGGGAAATTTTGTTGATGTACACTTCAGGTTGGGAAGCCTATCCTTGAGTCATTTTTATAGTTTTTAAATATTGGGGATTTAAACCCCTTTTTCTGGAATCCTGAACTATTCTTCTGCTTCCAATTTTAGCGAGGTTTTGTCCGATGCCCCAGTTGTTCGTAACAATATCTTGCCTTTCGGATAGTGTCTTCTAGGGTCTTTGGCTCGTCAAACTCAATCATGTTCTGATAGTCCTTAGGTATTCCATTGATGAATCGTTGCACCTTTTCCTTCTCTGCTTTTATATAGGGTACGTACCTCAGCAATTCGAGGAATCTGTTGACATATTCCTCTATGGTGCGTTGCCCCATCTTGAGTTCATATAATTCTTTAGTCTTTTCGTCGAAATATTTTTCTGACATACACTTCTTCCTGAAGTATTTCTCAAACCGTTCCCAAGACAGGTCTTCCCATCAAATGGAAGCCTTCCCATTCAGGTTGAAAGTGGCTACTTGGGCCTTCAAATTTTCTGAAAAGTCATGGACTCTGAAATACTTCTTTAGTCCAAGCAACCAGGCCTCCACTTCCTCCCCCTTCTTTATTTCACCATCGAAAGAGGGTGGTTTGGCCTTCTTGAATTCTTTGAGATTGTGGCTTTTGGAATGCTTTTGCTTCTTCCGTTTTCTTCAAGAATAAGAACTAGTTCTGCTACTAGAAGATCCCTTCGAGTCGCCAGTTTCCTTTCCAGAGGAATCGTCCAACGCTTGTCCCTTATCTTTGGGGTGGACCTTTCTTGAGGTGCTCTTCCCAGTGTGGCGACTTAAAAGACCATGTTTTTGTCTCTCAGGTGGACTTCGACTTTTCTTTTTTTGTCGTCAATCTGCATGATTGGTGCCAGGTTCATGCTGTAATTGTCTTTGTATGTCGGATAAACTCTGCAGCAAGACTGCATTAATTTATGTGTGCTTCTCTTTCTCTTTTATCAACTTCTCGTTGCTGACCTTGTAGCTTTGTAGTTCGACCATGAGGCTTCTTACAGTCTCAGCTAGATTGGGAGGGGTCTCTACTGCTCTCCTTTCGTCAGAATATTTGTCTTTGTTGTGGGAGCCATCCCCCACTTCGTGGTGCGTCACCATTCTATGCGTCTGCAGTTTCCCGCGGTTGATCGTCCGCTTGTTGTGCAAGAAAAACACTTGTTGTTAGTCAACATTATATTCATTCACAATCAGCACATAATTCATATTTTTCAAATGCATACACACAATAGGAATTTTCATTCTTTAACTTTGGCTTTTGATAAGGGGGTTAGGATAGAGGGTTACTCCTTTTAAGAGTACCTCAAATGGAGTTTCTACGCAACTCGTTCATGAGCCCAAGCAGGCAAAGTGTTGTAACCATGCTCTGATACCAATTTATCACACACCCACTACAGCAACTTAGATTTTTCATCTTTTTCTTCGAGGAACAGAATCCTCGAGGTTTCTATGGGGCCTAGCATGGACCCTCTCTTCCCTCATCCTCCTCCAAACAACCACAAGCTGGCCTTAGTGCAAGTGCCTTTCGCAACTCGCGAGTCGAGAATCAAGACTCTTGACTCCCCTTTCTCCAAACATCGATACCTGAGATACTAGATGGGTATGGCTCCCTCCTCACTATCACCTGCTACATGTAACTGTAGGCTAAGCCAAACACTAGCACCACTCGTAACCTTTCCAGTTGAGGTGTTGAGCTCTCGTGCTCCTCCTTCGCGAATCCCCGAGATGCGAGAGGTCAATGTTGCATGGACTCTGCCAAAATGACACGCACATGCCACTTGTCAACCCCGCTATACTCTGCTCACAAGATGTGTCATCGTCCCCCATCACACGAGACCTCGCCTCTTGCATTTCACAGCCTTAGGGATCAAGGTGCAGCTTCTTCATCCTGTGAAACCCCAAGCCACGATAAGTCAACAGTGGGTTGACTCTTTCCCAGTGTGACACGTGTCCACCACCAGTCACCCGCTTCCTAGGCTAAATACTAGCACTACTCAGATCTCATGACTTCACAAGTTGGAGTGTTGAGCCCTCATGCTCCTCCTTCGTGAGTTCCTGAGATATGATAAGTCAACAATGGGTTGACTCCTTCCCAGGCGACATGTTTGCACGAGCCCTCAGCGCTCAGCACTTCGCGACATCTGCAATCGAAAAGAAACTCCCTCAAGTTCTGAACCCCCGATAGGCGATAACCACGAAAGTTATGATCCAACGATTCTCCTGTGCCTTGGATCCAACGGTCACGATCACGTCGCGATCTCATGAATTTTGAGTTCATGCAGCCCTACCCTTAACCACACCAAGTCGTGAGTCAGCGAAATGCTACTCTCATGCCTATACAAAGGCTAAGATCGACGGTCATTAGGGATCTATCATATCCTTGGATCTATGGTCCTGGATACCATCACTACTTACGAAGGCTGAAAGGGGCAAGGTGTTAATGCCTGCACTCCTTCTCTAGATCCATCAGTCTTGACAGATCTGGGGTATTCCCGAAAGGATTCCAATCGTTCGTCTACCAAATGATAGGGTATTCTCTCTTTCTATAATTGGGTTCGTTATCCCTTCTGAGCTTGAGTCATGAAATTCAACCTCTCGGGGCTTCAAACTCCCACAACTCCGAGACCTTAGAGAGATATCCTTCCTTGCATAAGGTTTCCAGCAACCGGATCGCATGAACCTTCAGACGGTTCTTGGGCAATCGTCCTGAATCTTAGTCGAGTCTTCGGGTAAAGGTTCGGCACAGTTCCAAGGGTTATGGGGTAATCACTGGGGAAGAGTACTCTTGAGGAGCCTTCCCGAAACATCACGAGAGTTAAGCAAACAAGACGATTCTTAGTGGAGAGAATTTAGGCCTCAACCTTAATCCTTTGTACAGAAACTGACTATGGAATGTAAGCATACACAGGCATCCATTATTTCCAGTCTAACACACCAGGCAATCATTCTACACAGAAATTATTATGGGCATATGAACATAAGCATGTATTCATGATATTCAGTTCGAAATACAAGGTATAAAACACTTATCATATCTACCAGGCGTGATGCAACTGCTGAGAGGGGTACTCGTTTCCACCCAACCGTAGGCTCAGTGACTCTAAACGTATTTACCACTAGCCACCCCCGAGCTAGACCACGATGATTTGAGGTTCAATCTCCTACTTCCAACTCAATAGAAATCAAGGATGAAGGTTACTCTCCTTCTCCTGGTATTCAGAACTCCCTATGTTTCTAGGGTTTCTCCAGTTCTCTTCCGCAATCCCCATCGCGCGCACTGCTCTCCCTTTTACCACATTTCCTCTCTTGCCAACTTTTGTCTGCAAGGTTGCGTGTGGCGCGAATTTCGTCATCTGTGGTCAGGTCTGAGAGTTGTTATGGATGGGCGGTTCACCCCTATCCCCTCATTAACTCTCGAGGATCCTCCCCACCTACCAATCTGATGGGAAATCCATTCCAGGATCAGAGAGTTGCTTTGGTTTGTGAGCAAGTATAAACCAGTACGGTACTAGCTCGGTGGAAGTTAATGCAACCATTCTAGGTCCCTTCCACCACCTCCCATTAGCCATCGTGGTCTCTTTTAGCACATCCCCCTCCCAGCAGTGATGCAACACATATTCATAACATAATTTACATTCATCGACCTTTTATACAAAGGTCTGTCAAATCAAACATTCACATCTTTGAGTTTTCCATAGTTCTTGGCCAATATAGTTATTTTTACAGACTGGGGGAAACAGGGTGTTACAGCTCATTAATCAATAAATAATACCATCCCTTAACATATATGCAAGGAGGGTGAGCGATTCACATGGGATGATGAGTAATATCCAAATAAAACCTAAACAAGTGTGAAATCATCCCACAAGTCTAGGGCCAGCTCCATCGCAGGCTCCTCCACCAAGTAATAGGGCTTAAAAATATGTAGAAGAGGGAAACACTCGACATGAGGGTGTAATATATGTCATAAAAAACCATAATATGTGTATGAATCCTCAACATGAGCAAGGGAATTAACCTCATGAACATCACACTATGCTAGACCATATCATCCTAAATGAATGTGAAATCAAGTGATATCAAGGGGAGAATTCCAAGCAAACAAATATTCCAATACAATATTAGCTTAGCCAAAAATTTCTAGGGTGTTCCATCAAGGGAGTCATACATCAACATGTATCATCAACCATACAATGATCATAGGGACTTCACAACCAAGTCTACTAGTATGAAAGGAAATCAATCACCAAGACAACTAGAGCATCAACATCATCTAGCCATCCATGACTACATCACTAATCGTCTCATCAAATTCAATCACAACCTCTAGGCCATCCAAATATCAACTTGTAAACCCACCTCTGTGATGAAAATATCAAGAGTAGTGAAAAAATACTAGTGTAGGCCTCATGTAAAATGAGGGGTAACACTTCCAACAAAACTGGATAATTTTGAACATAATCATAATTTCATTCCTCTTTCCAATGTCAATTTCTGGTAGGTTTTATTCCTAGCTTGCAACCCCAATGGATGAACCATCAATAAATTGAATTAATTAACTCAATTGTCTCTATTGTTGATTCTCTTGGTTAAATTGGATTTAACCACTTTGTTTGATTATTGAATTACCAAGTCGAGTTGATGTCAACATGGATAAATTTGTTGAGTATTCTATTAGAACCAAAGTCAAACTTAGTAGGGTTATTAAGTGATGGAGATAGCTTAATTTGGATAAAGGAGTTGAAGCCACTATGTCAAGTTGAAGTCATATTGGGTAACATTGTTGAGTAGCCAGGTTAAACTAAAGTAAACTTAGGTGGAATTGTTGGAAGGACGAGTCTAATTGAAGTTGACTTGGGTAGAATTGTTGATTCACCAAGTGGATATCAAGTCGAATCGAGTTTAAATTTGGTACAAAGTGGATTGATTTATCTCGATGTTAATTGAGTATGGATTAAACCACTCATTTTTTAGGGTAATGACCCATCATTATCTTCTTTATTTATTAAGACAATTTGGTGTCACCTTGGATGGTATTGTTAGTTCATCTTTCCAAATTGGCAATGACTTGGATACTTAATGAAGAGAAATTAAGAGATCTATAATGGCATTAACTTAGGTACATATAATCTTCAATATTGGTCATTTAAGGATGATGTCCTTACATCATCTAATCCTTTGAAAGAACTTATACAACATTACATTTAATTCAAGACTTACAAATTACTCAACAATTTCCTTTAAAATTTGTCATTTCTTATACTTTTTAAAGTGGATGATCAAATTTCATTACTTTTAAAAATTTAAATTTCAAAATAGAATGCAACAACTATGAAGATTTGTTGTTCATTTAAAGTTCAAAAAATTATAGAATGAATTTCATTGCTTTTAAATCTCTAGTACCAAAAATCACATGATTTTAAAATAAAGCCCGGTAGTGTTGAATTTTTGTCATTACTTTCAAGTTGGATTTACAGTATAAAAGAAATAATAATAATAATTTTATTATCAATTTGTATTTTTATTACAATAAAAAATGGACACATTTCTTAAAAAGTTTCAAAGTTAATTGTATTAATATAAATTGGAGACTAATCAGTTTATTATCTATTATATAATCACATTTGATTACATTTAAAAACTCTTTGAATTCTTAACTTCATTAAATTTCATCTAATATAATTGTGTTTGTGAAAATAAGTCTTTGTAGAATGATTAAACTATTGAATTTTTGTATTTCTAATATACACCCAAATAGTAAGCATAACAAAATTGCATGGTAACGAAGAATAAAAGAACAATCACATGAAATGATTCTATAATGACACTATAAGTAGTGAAGTAGATCTTAAACATAAAATTACTAATCCAGTCTCATTTTATTTATTTAACATAATTGTCCTCATATTTACACAAAATGATATCTCGACCACATTAAATATTCATTATAGTCATAAACCTACCCTAAACACATGTTGAGTGAGAAAACATGCTTTGACACAGTTACATACTATAAAATGGTGGTGGGTACATATTGAAAGTTGTGCCTGCATTCAAGAAGAAAGATGAAATCAAAAAACATGTGCATGCTAGGTGACACTTTCATTTTGAGGGTTGATATGTCAATCACATGCTCTAATGACAACAAATTCCCAAATCTTAGAGTTCAACATGCCTACCAATTGGCATGCAAATGAATGTTTGAAGGATATTGTTATTGGATCTTGTGTGTTTAATGGATGCACACACTTGATTGTATACTTGGTAATATTTACACCACATATGGATTCCATACCCTAAGAAATCCACTCAATCTAACCCACATATATTAAGAAGCACACTAAAAATCAAAATAAATTGTCTCACACCAACTAAGTTAATGTTAATCACAATCATATTATCAATGTTCATTCAATTGTTAAACATTATTGCATCCTAAAATATTCATTGAACACTATCTAGTCCTTGGGTGTTGGTAGGCTAAATAAACCAATGAGAAAGGAACAAAAATCCATGGACGTTGAAAGTCAAGCGGAGTTGTAAGCATGTATTCGACAAAAACTACAAAATCATTAGTAATGGTTGATCTAGGGTATACATTATAATACTCATTATAATGACCGTATATTGGGGTTTTGTTGTGTTGTATAAATAAGTAGCCAAGCATGTGCTTCATTTAGGCGTTAAATTTCATTAGGACATGGAATTGATGACCAAATACAATTGGTCAACCATGATGATGAGAACACCCTGCTAAAGGCTAATTCATTCTATGAATCATTTATGTACATGATGTTCCACTTGGAAATGGTAGTATAAACAAAATCAAGGAACACTTAGTTCCCTTAAATAATTTTTTCATTGTATTGTGCCAAATGCACTTTGACTAGTGAGGAGAGAGAAGTGTGTCATGAATCTCAATCGAGGAACTCACGTAATCTACATTCTACAAGTGGAGCATGATGAATTATTCTTGCAAATTTTTTATATTAATATCACTTATTGATAGGTCCAAAGTTCAAGAACTTCTTGCCTGGTAGAACTAAGCAAAGCTTGTAGTTGCAAGGATTCATATATGGCCTAATGCAACACTGTTATGCAATGAGTTAGAATTTTCTAATATCGACATGCTTTGACATGGTCTATATAAATATGTGAATCCACTAAGGCATGAGACTCTCCATGTGAGTGTAAAAAATGTCCAAAATTTATTCTAAATGGATTAAGCCTAGAGAATCGTTCTTTTGTATTTTGCAATAGAGCTAGAAGCCAATAGTGCCTACACAATCTAAAGGAAAAATTAACTCCTTGTGATGTAGATGAGTTTGAGGAGATGATATATCCATAGTACAATTTATTCAAGGCATGTGAATAGTCTATCCATGTCAAATTTTGGTGCATACAGAAACATTTTGAAAAAATTTCAACGTTGGCCCCATTCACAGGTGAGTATTGTTGTCCATCATGTACTCTAACCCTAGTATAATGTCTTTTAATAGTTGTTTCCTTTAAAATTCGACCGAGAAAATTAAAAGGAAATGAGGATGAGATGGGTTGATATATAGAGTGGGTGTGTGAGTAATATTTGAGTCTGGAAACCTTTCCATGTCGTCAAAGCATGCAAACAGTCTATCCATGTCAAATTTCAGTGCATACAGAAACATTTTGAAAGAATTTCAACATTGGCCCCATTCACGGGTTACTATTTCCCATCATGTATTGGTCTAGCCCTAATACAATGTCTTTTAGTTGTTTCCTTTAAAATACGATCGAGATGCACATCCCCGTATCTACTAGCACTGCAAGGGTATGGCGCAATAACCGCGTTGATAAAAGAAGTACCTGATTAATGGCATGACAAGCTTCAAGTTGTTTTATGTCTCTCTATTTTCCTCTCATCTAAGTACTTTTTTGCTCCATAAAGATTAATATTAGTACGCAATCATTATTTAAATATGAAATCTCATCTATCGCCTTCTTCTCGCCACGACCAAAATCATGGGCCTAATTGGCATGATGTTGGTTTTGAACAACACAGATGATGAATATAAAGAGTGGGTGTGTGAGTGATATTTGAGTCTGGAAAGCCTCCCATATCGTCAAGGCATGTGAATAGTCTATCCATGTCAAATTTCGATGCATACAGAAACATTTTGAAAAAAAAATCAACGTTGGCCCCATTCACGGGTCAGTATTGTTGCCCATCATGTACTCTATCCCTAGTACAATGTCTTTTAATAGTTGTTTCCTTTAAAATTTGACCGAGAAAATTAAAAAGAAATGAGCACAAACTGGGTCGATATATAAAGTGGGTGTGTGAGTAATATTTTAGTCTGGAAACCCTTCCATATCGTCAAGACATGTGAGCAGTCTATCCATGTCAAATTTTAGTGCATACAGAAATATTTTGAAAGAATTTCAACGTTTGCCCCATTCACAGGTCATTGTTACCCACCATGTACTGATCTAGCCCTAGTACAATGTCTTTTAGTTGTTTCCTTTAAAATACGACTGAGATGCATGTCCCCGCATCTACTAGTATTGCAAGGGCATGGCGCAATAATCGTGTTGATAAATAAGTACTTGATTAATCGCATGACAAGCTTCAATTTATTTTATTTCTTTGCATTTTTCTCTCATCTAAGTACTCTTTTGCTCCATAAATATTAATATTAGTACAGAATCATTATTTAAATACGAAATCTCATCTATCACCTTCTTCTCGCCACGACCAAAATCATGGGCCTAATTGGCATGATGTTGCTTTTGAATGACACAGACGATGAATATAAAGAGTGGGTGTGTGAGTGATCTTTGAGTTTGGAAACCCTCCCATATCATCAAGGCATGTGAACAGTCTATCCATGTCAAATTTAGTTCATACAAAAACATTTTGAAAAAAATTCAATGTTGGCCCCATTCACAGGTCAGTATTGTTTCCCATCATGTACTCTAGCCCTAGTACAATGTCTTTTAATAGTTCTTTCCTTTAAAATTTGATTGAGAAAATTAAAATGAAATGAGGACGAGATGGGTCGATATATAGAGTGGGTGTGTGAGTAATATTTGAGTCTGGAAACCCTTCCATATCGTCAAGACATGAAAACAATCTATCCATGTCAAATTTCAATGCATACAGAAAAATTTTGAAAGAATTTCAACGTTGGCCCCATTGACAGGTTAGTGTTGCCCATCATGTATTAATCTAGCCCTAGTACATTGTCTTTTAGTTGTTTCCTTTAAAAAACGACTGATATGCACGTCCACGCATCTAGTAGTACTGCAAGGGCACGACGCAATAACGTTGATAAAAGAAGTACTTGATTAATTGCACAAGCTTCAAGTTATTTTATGTCTTTGTTTTTTTCTCTCATCTAAGTACTCTTTTGCTCCATAAAGATTAATATTAGTACGAAATCATTATTTAAATAAAAAATCTCATGGGTCGATGTATAGAGTGGGTATGTGAGTGATCTTTGAGTATAAATATGAATGAATGAACTTCTCTTGGTTTCGAGAATCATTTATTCTCTACTAAACAAGACCAACCACGTGAAGGTGGAAGATCATATGGCCCCTCCCCCCCTCACATCACTCTCAATTCCCCAATACCCAATCTATAAAATAGAAAAGAAACAAAAGAAACATAGTAATCATGCATAGAAACTACCAAAACAAAAATCAAATAAAACTTAAAAACATCTAATTAACCCACATAAAAAATTATTTAAAGAGAATAATTCATACAAATTAAAATATCTAGTTACATACCTCATCGACCAACGCAAGATTTGTATCATCCTTCTTTTGTATCTTCTTCTTGATCATCCAACTCGACCTCTGTATCAACATCTAGTTCAAAAACAATGTTTAAAGTATTGATGATATCATCATCATCATCAATGTCATTTTCGAGCATATCTTCATCGATATCATCATCAAGAATTGGCGCATTGTCTTCTACGCCTAGTTCATCTTCTTCGTCTTCTTCATATGTCGACCCATATTCCTCCTGCTCTAACTCTACATCATCTTCTTATTCAATATCATCTTCTTCATCTATAGTATACCTTACTGGCCTTCCTCTTGGATCATATCTAACAACAAATGACCAATCCCTCTTACTTGGAAGCTTTGAGTAAAATATTTGTTCACATTGACTTGGAAAACATAGCAGTCATTTGATTTTTCAAAAATCATTGTTTTAATCATCAGAAATCCATTGGCATGTTGAATAACAGTTATTTCCTCATCATGTTCATGAATTTGAAACCTATACCATTTGACATCGAACAAAACTAATTTGAAGGAATTAAACTCACACTCAATTATATCATTCAAAAACTCATAGTATCTATTTTTAGATTCTCGAGGACGTTTGTCACTCCTAGAGGAAACATTAGTGACCTGGAATATTGCAGTTATCCCACTATCAGAAATTTTCATGGTTTCATCCAACTGTTTGATGCCAAATTTACAACCATTGCACCACATAGCCTTGTGTTTTTTTAACAACAATATGTCAGACATGTAAAAGATGCATTGTCAATTAATAATAAAATAATTTATATACTTGGAAATTATAATATGAAAAAAACACACCTATAGTAACATTAATATAATATGAAAAAAAAACACCTACAATAACATTAATATAATATGAAAAAAAAACACCTACAGTAACATTAATATAATATAAAATAACTGAATAAAATGGGTGAATTTGTTTTCCTTTCCATATTTCAAACAATATGCTAAATCTATTTCCCTCTACGTAACATCGGAATCTCCATTACGACGAGCTTCTCTAACCAATTCAGACAGTTTTTTCCATGATAACCTACTGCCATGATGTTGTTTAAATCTATCAATCCATACCTTCATCCAGTCAATATTGTTTGCAATGTATAAATGTAGTGCATCCCAATCTTGAGCAACTGACCGATCAAAAAATCACAATTCACCAATATTAAATATTAGTTATAATCATGATAAATATTAATAAATGATGAAAGAATAAATATTAAATGAGTATGATCCGAATTTTATGAGTGGGACAAAATGAATACAGATAATTATTAAAATATGATTAACACAAAACAACAGATATACATTAAAATTGGTTTTTATTCAATAAGGAAATAAGTTGAAACTATAAAATGCAGCAGAAAACAAGCTTGCTAGAATGGTGGTGGCTTATCTCTGAGAAGAGATGTGACGGTTGCACTCATTCGCAAGAAGATGAGTAAAATGAGGCTCTAAAGGCCTTTTTATAATAAACAAGAATGTCAAAAACCCTATACATCCAAAAACCTAACCCTGGGAGATGAAACGCCAAAAGTCATCTGGGCCCCATTGGGGTAAGTTAGTACATCAACTTCCCGGGGTCGTAACTTTTGCATACGGTCTTCGTTTTAGGCACACGATAGCCCGTTGAAAAGGTCTATCTGAGGACTACAAATTTTTCCATAAAACTTGACTCTATCTATTTTCTAGCTATGGTGAGACCTAAAAACGTCGTTTAGGGCCTCACAACGGCCCCGGAAGTCAGGGACCTGAAAAACTAGGAAAAAAATGGCAAACTGGAAAACTGCCAAAATGAGCCAGTTGGAATAGGTGGGAGGCCACCGACATCCATATGGATCAATCCTCCCCCATTAGGAAGCAATGGTCTCCATTGTGTTGATTTCCCCCATCAGAAGAGAAATTTTTTGTTGAATTTATCCCCAGGTGAGCCACTTGCCTTGGTGCAGGAGTTGCCCTGGTTTGACAACTCGATAAAGTTGGATCATTTGTTGGTGAGTGCCCTTGACCTATTTGTCCACAATATGATCATTAGATTCCTATTGTATGCAGTCGGAGTTGATCTATGTTGGTGTCAATTGTTCTTCTATCTCTGAGGTGTCCAATAATGGTGGGAAATAAGGTCGAAGGAGATCCATGTTAAACATTGGGTGCAGGCCAAGGAAACGAGGAATGTTGAGCTCAAAATAATTATCACCCACGGCCTTGGTGATGGTGTACGCCCCATAAAAAAATGGGTGAAGCTTCTTATAGGGCCCTGTAAGGTGTTGTTTATGCAAGTGCAACCAAACTTTGTCACCCACCTGAAACTTATGTGGCACCTGATGTTGATCACGGCACTGCTTGTACTTGGAATTGGACTTCTGTAGGATATCATGAACATGTTGGCAAATGTGTTGGATCTGCTTAATGAACCGGGTGGCTTTGTCAGGTTCAGGTGGAGTAGGATATGAGTCGGTCAAGGTGACCTGAGCCAGAATTGAATCCAAGAGCTTGATAAGGCTCAGAAAGGCCTAAAAATAAAATTTATCAAAATGGATTCAAAACGGACTTGTGTGTAGGCCTCATCGATACAAAACCAACGCAACTTGAATGGGCTCAAACGAACATCATATGTTCCAGATATCACGATTTGTTCATTTTTCCAAACAGGCAAAAAAATTGATGACTGTATAGTCCGTACAGTGCCACGTGGAAACTCACTGTACAGGCCATACAGTCGTACAGCTGACGTGGCAGGCACAGTTTGCATTGATGTGGCAATATCTAGAGGTGACACATGGCAGTTGGTCGTACAACTGACGTGGCAGAGGCATAGTTGGATGTTGACGTAGAAGGTACAGGTGGACCAATCTGGGAGTGACACATGTCACCACTGCAAGGGTGACACGTCGTACACCCATATGGAATATGTACAACATGTGGCAGATAGTGACTAGGAAAGTGTGGTGATTGGGCAGACAGCTAGACCAATAGATGATTGACACGTGGCATTGTATTCGGTGAATGGTGAGGTGCCACATGGCCCAGACATGGGCTGCCACCTGGCACCCATTTATTGGCTCATCTAGTTAAGGTTTGAAAAATTTATGAACTTCATGAGGTTTGAACCCGTGACCTCGGCATGGGTGAAATATTTTTGGCAAGGCTCGGCTAGCTAGTCTGCCCTTGGGTGGTGCTTATTAACCATGGCATAAAGATTATATATAAGTTTTCATCTAATGTATGGTAGGGAAGAGTAAGGGTTGGGGCTTAGCCCCAGCCCCCTACGGAAACGTGCATACGACCATCCCAACAGAACCATAGCACAGACCTTAAGCTATTGGCACGGTGTTTTGGTGGTTTAAGCCATGATTCTGAGACTTATCTCCATGTGTCCAGATCATCCACCATTTGACACGCTTTTTTTTATGGTCTAGCCCTGGTCACGAGCATGGACCATATGACCCAGACCAGTCCTCAATGTAACAGCGTGGAAGTTGATAAGTGTTAGCCTCGATCGCGTGGTGTGTTGGCATGTGATCGGTTCCACTGTTATAGTGCAGGTGTTATGGTTAGCACTCGATCATTCAGGCTAGCCTGTTGACCAAGTTGCTAGGATTCAGGGGCTTCACCAAAATCAGCGTGAGGAGGTTTTTGTAGTGTGGCCACATGTGCCAAGTACATATGACCATGAGCAGAGCGGTTAGGGGCCAACGCATAGGCATGTTAGCGCCTGGCCACATGGATGTGCCTAATACGACAAGGGGCCAGCTAAAAAGGGGTTGCGCCCTATTTGATTGCTATATGGTGGGTTTATACATTATAATAGTTATTTTGTTGATATTATTGAGCATTTTTGGAGATTTTTGGCCAATATTGGGGGATATTGGGCCCTTTTTTAGGCCAGATCTCGGGGGAAAGTTGGGAGATGGTTACCAACTTCATATCTATATAAACCAAGTCTTATTGAATCCAAGGAGAGGAAATTCAGAGTGGGTTTATGCTGAATATTTTCCAAGCAAAATCCATTTTTATGCAGGGAAGTTGTTGAGGAGAGCACCTTTGCAGGCCATTTTCGAGAGCTCCAATCATCCTATTTGAGTGTCGTTTATTTTATTGGGTTCCAGAGATCTAGTAGAAAAAGACCAGATTAGTTTGTAACCTTTTTGGCACTGTTGTGATGTACTTTTAAAGCTTTGAATAGAAATAAGAAAGCCTCACCCACTGAGACAAAGGCCTGGAGACGTAGGCGAGATTGTCGAACTCCGTTATCACTTTGGTGTTATATGGTTTGTTGTTCTTCTTATTTTATTTAAAATCTGTATATGTGCATATGGTTGTTATGTTTCTTCTATAAATCTTCCTCTTTCATTTAGCTTCCTAAATGGTTAATAAACACATGCTAAATACTCAACCATTGTCATTTAAAAGATCTTTTCAGATCAAGTGGTATTAGAGCTAGTTGACGTTTGGATTTGAGTTTTGCATGTTAACCAGGGAAAAGCTACATCGTGGTGAAGGTGAGCTTGTTGAAGAGAATCCCTTGATTGGATTGAGAAGGAGAACTTCTCAAAGCGAGAATATGGCATCGGAAGAGGGACTTTCTCAGGATGAGAAAGAGTTTTGAAAAACTTTCTTCGCCATGTCAGAGATGATGAAGGTTTTGTACGAGGATTACTTGGAATGTAAGAAACCAAATTTGGGTGAATATTCAAAGGGAAAAAGTGAAGAAGGAGAGGATCCTCCTAAAATTCCTCCTTCACCTCCATCTTCACCTCCTTCTTCTCCTTCTTCTTCAAGTTCAACTTCAAAAAGCACCGCAAAGAAACATGTCCATAAACATAAGAATGAAATGCCTTTATTAAAACTTGATGTTAAATTCGAATTACCCATGTATGATGGTGAAGTCAATGAAAAAAGACTTGACAATTGGGTCAGACATATGGAGGTTTATTGCAGTGTGAAACAAATCAAGGATGAGGCAACTCAGTTCAAGTTGGCTTCGCTTAGACTTGCAAGTACAACACTCATCTAGTAGCAAAGAAAGTTGCAAAATGGCACGCAACAAGTGGGTAATGTATTTCCATCTTGGCAAAGTTTTATTTCTACACTTAGAAAACAATTCTATCCTTTGGGTTATAAAGAGAAAGTTTTAATTGAATGGAAAGATCTTAAACTAAGAAAAGGACAAATAGTGAAACAATACACAGATGGCTTTCGTAAAATGGCATCGATGTTAGATATTCCTTTGCATACCCAAGAAACTCTTATGAAGTATATAGGAGGTTTACCTGCACATATTTGAAACATTGTATTCATGTTTGGACCAACTAATCTTGATGAGTTTTATGTTCAAGTGACAAACATTGAAGCAGGGAAAACAAGTGTTGGTGTATCATGGGAATCATCTTCAAAGAAAGAGGAAAAAAGGAAGTGGAATGGCAAGAAGGAAAATTCAGTGGCGAGAAAGGAAGAGAAACCCTCTTGCAAGCATTGCAAGAAGGAGGGGCATGATCAGGACCGTTGTTGGAAATTGCATCCTGAGAAGAGACCAAAGTGGTTCAAGGAAAAGAAGGGAAGGCAAAAAGTTGCAGCAGCAACACGACCAACAGACTTGGGATCGGATTCATGTGATGAATCCAAAGTCTCATTGGTTGGTATGATAGGTAAAATTGGTGAAGGATTTGATTGTAAAAGTAAATTGTTTCACATATGGGTCATCATGAGGCACACTAAGCTCGACACATTGATAGATAGTGGATCTCAATCTAACTTAATTTCAAACGAATTGGTTAAGTAATTGGGATTAAAAACACAGATCCATCATAAGCCTTACACACTTAAATGGATAACCAACAATCATCAATTGCACATAACAAAGCAGTGCACATTAAAATTTGCAATTTCATCTAAGTTTGTGGATGAGGTAACATGTGATGTGGTGCTACTAAGTGAATGTGGAATGGTCTTAGGTAGTCCATACTTGTATGATCGTAAAGAAATTTTCTACAGGGAAAAGAATCAATATCATTTAACCAAATCAGGTCAAGAATATGTGGTTCATACTCATCATTTAAATCAAATAAAACTCTTCAAACTATGGAACAATTAAGAAAGGTAGTTCAAGTAAGAAATACACCTATAATTGTTTCAAATCAAGTAATCGATCTTAAGCAAGAACAGGAGATGATTGTAGAAAGGAAAATCAATCGCGGTTTACTGCAAGATAAGATAATGCCGTTCAAATATTACAAACATATCAGCTCATTTGCAGTCATATTTTTGATGCTATCATTAGTAATGTTGTTTACATGGATGATAATGGCTTCAGTAAGATGTGACAAGGTACAAATGGTTAACAATATGTTGTCAGTTGTCATGATTGTGTTACAGATGATATTGATGAGACAGGTGCACAGGACAGAGTTCAAAGACAGAGAACAAGTCGAGTGGCTTATCCCGAGCTTGATGATTGGTCAGTAACCTTTCAGAGACCAAAAGGTCTTTAGTGGGGAGGTGTGATCTAGAATTGGATCCAGGATCTTGATAGGGCTCAGAAAGGCCTAATTTCTCATAACGGCTTCAAAAGGGATGTGTGTGTAGGCCTCGTCAATACAAGCCCAATGTAACTTTAATGGGCTCAAACGGACGTCATATGCCTCAGATATCGCAACCTGTTCATTTTGCCAAACAGGAAAAAAATTGATGACTCTACAGTCCGTGCAGTTCCACATCACAGCTGATTGTACAGGTCGTACGGCCATACAACTAAAGTGGCAGGCACAGTTGGCATTGATGTGGCAGCATCTGGAGGTGACATGTGGCAGCTGACCATACAGCTGATGTGGTAGAGGCACAGTTGGATGTTGATGTGCAGGTATAGGTGGACCAATCTGGGAGTGACACATGTCACCACTACAAGGGTGACATGTGGCATGCCCATACGGTGTATGTATGACACATGGAAGATAGTGACTAGGTAAGTGTGGTGACTAGGCAGATGGATGAACCAATAGACATTCACATGTGGCATTGTATTCAGTGAATGGTGAGGTGCCATGTGGCCCAGACATGGGATGCCATGTGGCACTCATTTATTGGCTCATCTGGTTAAGGTTTGCAAAATTTATGGACTCCATGAGGTTTGAACCCACGACCTCGACATGGGCAGAAGAGTTTTGGCAGGGTTGGGCTAGCCAGTCCGCCCTTGGGTGGTGCTTATTAACCATGGCATAAATATTATATATAAGTTTGCATCTAATGTATGGTAGGGCATAGTAAGGTTTGGGGCTTAGCCCCAACCCCCGATAAAAACGTGCATACGACCATCCCAATAGAACCATAGCCTAGAACTTAAGCTATTGGCACGGTGTTTTGGTGGTTTAATCCACAGTTCTAAGCCTTATCGCCATGTGTCTAGATCATCCACCATTTGGCATGCATTTTGTTATGGTCTTGCCCCGGTCACAGGCATAGACCATATGACCCCGACTAGTCCTCAATGTAACAGCACGGAAGTTGATAAGTGTTAGCCCCGATTGTGTGGTGTGTTCGCATGTGACCGATTCCATTGTTATAGCACGGGTGTTATGGTTAACGCTCAGTCGATCGGGCTAGCATGTCGACCAGGGTGCTAGGATCTAGGGGCTTCACCAAAATTAGCGCAAGGAGGTTTTTGTAGTGTGGCCACATATGCCAAGTACATACGACCAAGAGTAGAGCGGTTAGGGGGCAGCGCATAGGCATGTTAGTGTCTGGCCACATGTATGCACCAAATACGACTAGGGTTCAGCTAAAAAGGGGTTGCACCCTATTTAATTGCTATACATTGGGTTTATACATTATAATAGTGATTTTTTTTATATTATTGAGCATTTTTGGATATTTTTGGCCAATATTGGGGGATATGGGGCCCTTTTTTAGGCCAGATCTTGGGGGGGAAGTTGGGAGATGGTTACCAACTTCATATTTATATAAACCAGGGCTTATTGAATCCAAGGAGAGGGCATTCATAGTAGTTTTATGCTGAAGATTTACCAAGCCAAAGCCATTTTTATGCAAGGAAGTTGTTGAGGAGAGCACCTTTGCGGGCCATTTCCGGGAGCTCCGGTCATCCGATTTGAGTGTCGTTTTTTTTGTTGGGTTCTAGAGATCTGGTAGAAAAAGACCAGATTAATTTGTAACCTTTTTGGCACTGTTGTGATGTACTTTTAAATATTTGAACAGAAATAAGAAAGCCTCACCCTCTGAGACAAAGGCCCGGAAACATAGGCGAGATTGTCGAACTCTGTTATCACTTTGGTGTTATATGCTTTGTTGTTCTTCTTGTTTTATTTCAGATTTGTATATGTGCATATGGTTGTTATGTTTCTTCTACAAATATTCCTCTTTCATTCAACTTCTTAAATGGTTAATAAACACATGCTAAATAACTCAACCATTGTCGTTTAAAATATCTTTTTGGATCATGACCGCAAGGGGTAGTGCAACATCTATGGGACCCAATGGTTGGAATCCCAACCCCACGTGAAAGGGGTTGTGGTCGGTTGAGCTATGCAGGGTTCATTTGTAGCTATGTTGAACATAGGGAAGACTCTCATCCCATGTGCAAGGGTGCTTGGAATTGTACATGCGCAGGATATGCACGATCATTAGATTTACGACCTCGGTTTGGCCATCTATCTGGGGGTGGAAGGTCGTGGATTTGGTGAGCTTAGTGTCTAGTAATGACCAGAGGCTCAACCAGAATGTGCTAAGAAATCGACTATCCCAATCTGAAACAATCATTTTTGGGATTCAAAAATGTACCCAAACTCGTTCAAAGAAAAGCTTGGCAGTGGCCTCTGTTGTGATGCTCTTCTTGAAGGCGGCCAAAATCTCCATAATAGAAAAGTGATCAACAACCACAAAAACATAGTCATTTCCCCTCTTGGTGGACAAGAGGCCAGACATGTAGTCCATTGAGATGGATTTCCATGGCCTATCAAGACTAGGCATAGGGGTGTATAGGCCCTATTTCTTAGTGGTCAGTTTGGAAATAGCACAAGCAGTGCAGGACCTGATATACTTGCTAACATCCTGTCAAAGTTTCGGCCAATAGAAATGTTTCTACAGTATTTCCATTGTATTTTTTACACCGAAGTGTCCTACCACCCGACTATAGTGGGATTCCCAAATCATCGTCACTCGCTCACTTGATGGAATGCAGATATGGCCCAGACGGCACAGCAGCATGTCCTGAAGATGGAAATTAGTGACAACTACGTTTGCGCCCAACATTTGGTAGGTGGTGGCGAAGGGTGCTTGGAATTGTACATGCGTAGGATATGCATGATCATTATATTTACGACCTCGGTTTGGCCATATTTTTGGGGGTGGAAGTCTGTGGATTTGGTGAGCTTAGTGTCCAGCAGTGACCAGAGGCTACCCCAGAATGTGTTGAGAAACTGATTGTCCTGATCTGAGACAATGGTTTTTGGGATTCCAAAATGTACCCAGACTCGTTCAAAGAAAATCTTGGCAATGGCCTCTATTATGATGCTCTTCTTGTAGGCAGCCATAATATCCATCTTAGAAAAGTGATAAACAACTACAAAAATGTAGTCATTTCCCCTCTTGGTGGACGGGAGGCCCAACATGTAGTCCATTGAGATGGATTCCTGTGGTCTGTCAGGAGTAGGCAGAGGGGTGTGCAGGCCTTATTTCTTAGTGGTCATTTTGGAAATAGAGTCATTAGTGCAGGACCTGATATGCTTGTTGACATCATGTCGAAGTTTCGGCCAGTAGAAATGTTTCTACATCATTGCCACTGTCTTTTCGACATCAAAGTGTCTTGCCACCCGACTATAGTGGCATTCCCAGATCATCTTCTCTCTCTCGCTTGATGGAACGCAGATATGGCCCAGATGGAACAGCAGCCCATACTGAAGATGGAAATTAGCAACAACTATGTTTGTGCCCAACATTTGGTAGGTGGTTTCAAAGTATGGGTCTAACTCATAGAGTTGGGGCCATCCAGAGGTCTCATGGCCGCAAGATTCTAGCACCATGGTGAGTGTCGTGACTGGCAGTTTATTGAGGCAATCAATGACTCGATTTGTGCTTCATGTTTTAAACTTGATGTTGAGGTGGAATTTATGAAAGTATGTGGACCACTTCTAATGGTGGTCATTCTGCAATTTTCCTTGTGTCTGTATGAACTGCAGTGGCTTACGATCAATCTGGATGGTTGTCTCCTTCCCAAGAATGTAATGTCTCCACTAGCGGCAAGCTTGCACAATGGAGTACATTTATTTGTTGTATGTAGGATATTTACGGACAACATTTGATAGTGTCTCACTATGATAGGCCACAGGGTGGTCGTGCTGAGTGAGAACGGTGCCCACAACATAGTCTGAATCATATGTCTCGATCTCAAAGGGTTGTTGCAGGTCCAGTAAAGAAAGTATTGGGGCTGAGCATAAGCGTTGATTCAAATCATTGAATTCTTTTTGTTGGGACCATCTCCACACAAATTTCTCCATACCACCACCCTTGGTTACTTGGCTAAGGGACCATGCAATATGGGAGAATCCCAACACGAACCTGTGGTATAAATTGGTAAGGCCCAAGCAGCTTCAAAGCTCAGTGAGTGTGATTGGGGCTAGCCAGTCACAGATGACTTGGATCTTGTTTGGATCCACATGTACACCATGTTGATCAATGATGTAGCCCAGGTAATGGACCCTATCCATGTCAAAGGATCATTTTTCCAAGTTGTCGTATAGCTTGTGTTGTCGTAGGGTGTGCAGAACCTGTTGAATATGCTGCAAGTGTTATGCCCAAGTCTTGTTGCAAATGAGGATGTCATATATATACACACTACAAAAGTATTGGTGAATGGTCACAGGATATCGTCCATCATCCTCATGAAAGTGGTTGGCCCATTTGTCAAACCAAAGGGCATGACCAACCATTCAAAAATACCTTCTTTTGACTTGAAGGTGGTATTCCATACATATGTTTGTTCTATCGGTACATGGGGGTATCTATAATTCATATCAATCTTACTGAAGTATTTGTCCCCCATGATTTGATCAAGGAGGTCATTGATTTAGGGAATTAGGTACGAGTTTATGACTGTGATTTTATTCAGGGCCCTGTAATCAATGCAGAGTCGTCAGGTTCCATATTTCTTCTGTACCGGCATGATTGGGCTCCCACAAGGCATTGATCTGGGATGGAGCTGCCCCTTGTGGAGAATTTCTTGGATCTACCACTTGTTCTCCTCATTCTCTAACAAAGAGTGGCGGTAGACTAGCCCATTTGGCAACGGTGTGTCGGGGGTCAGATCGATGGGATGCTTGACCTGACAGTGCAGAGGTACCCCAATATGTGAGGATTAGATATCTAAGTATTCTTCCACGACCTTATACACTTGATTTTGTTGTGTGGAGAGTTGGGTTGCAAAGGCCCTAGATGTGGCTGTGATCATTCACTCATTCTGAGATCGAATCACAAAGAAGACGAACTTCCCCTTCTGAGAGATGACCTTCTTGCATTGCTTGGTAGAGATCAAGGAAATAGAACTGGGTGGGACTGCCTCAGGTATCCTATACAATTTATTGTTCCAAGTAATAATAACACAATGAGGTCTAGACTCATATACAACATGACATTTCCATAAATACGGTTGTCCCAAAATAACATTACAAACTTCGAGAGGGCCAACATCACACAATACCTCATCTTTGAAGGGCTTTTTTTTGTATGACAGGCGACATTTTTGGATGACGCGGATATTGCTTCCTTGGCTGAGCCATCTGATGATGTAAGGTTGTGGGTGCAGCATTGTCGGCAGGGCGAGTCACTTGACAACCTCTATTGATATGAGGTTGTTTTGTCTAACGCTATCAACAATGAAGTGCAGCGGGGTACCCTTCACCCACATATGTAAATGAAAAAGGTGCTCACCTTCCTCTGGCTCGTCTGGATCACTGGATTGGAGCTTGGTGGTAGAAATGATAGCATTGGGTTCTGCATCAATGATATGTCTCCCCCTTTCTAGTTCTAAATCAGAGTCAGAACCCGCATCTGATTCAAAGGATTTCACCTCAGCCACCAGTGATTTCTTAGAGCAACAATAAACAGTGTTATGCCAGGGGATCTTATGGAAGTCGCACCACTTCCCAGTATCTGTCTTTGTCTTTCCGGTGTCCTTCTTTGCTTGCATATTGGACTAGTTTTCGTGAGGTTGTCCATATTTTCCCTGTCCTTTTTTATGCGAGTTGGGGCCACCCTTTCCTGGATTTTTCTCTAAGGGTTTCCCAGGCCTAAATTGTCGTGTATTTTGTTTGAGCTTCTACTCGATTTTGAAGGCATATCGGTAGGTCGTGCCCAAGGATGAGATGTCCAGAAACTCCATTTCATCCTGGATGTATCTATGCAAATTTTCATGATACGTGAGCACCAGATGTCACTCAGAATCTTTGATTCCCATCTTGGTGCACAAGGTATGGAAGATATTTGTGAACTCGGGCACTACTTGGTCTCTTTCCTGCCGCAGTGTGGTCCATTTTGTGTACAGGTCGTCATAACTTATGATAGGGTAGTATTTTTCCTTAATAGCATCCTTGAAGGACTCCCAGGTGACCGTGACTATAAATAATGAGGTTTCCTCTATTTCCTTTTGCTCGCAGAAAGTTTCCCACCAATATTTGACATGGGCAACGACTTTGAGGAGTGAAAAAGTAATATTTTCTCTATTTGAGAAGTTATGGACAGAGAAATACCCTTATAGTAGATTCAACCAATTGTCTATAGCATATTCGTCTATCTGAACTTCAAATATAGGAATATCAAAGTTTATTTGTACTTTGAATGGGGCGGTGCCTCCGTTTGAGGAGGATGCGTCACCTATTGGTAGTCATCGAAGGATTTGCGAAAAACTATCCATCATATCATTCATTTGTTGCATGAGGGATTCCTTGAGAAACATTTTGAAAGGATCTCTTGTCCCCTCATATATTTTTTCTCTTGCCATGAGAGGTTTCTTGGGCATGCGAGAGATTTTTTCCTCAAGAGAAACAAGCTCGAGACCCAATTCTTTGTACCCTAACCTCGTTGGGGACATGCATTAAGAACGACAATGAGAATACTGCTTTGATACCACTGATCCAAATTTCATGAGCAAAATGAAATGAATACAGATTATTATTAAAATATTCTTAACACATAATAACAGATATGCATTAAAATTGGTTTCTATTCAATAAGGAAATAAATTGAAACTGTAAAATGCAGCAGAAAACAAGCTTGCTAGAATGGTGGTGGCTTATCTCTGAGAAGAGATGTGATGGTTGCACTCATTCACAATAATATGAGTACAATGAGGCTATGAAGCCCTTTTTACAATAAACAGGAATGTTAAAAACCCTAGACATCCAAAAACCTAACCCTGGGATATGAAGCGCCAAAATTCATGCGAGCCTCATTGGGGTAAGTTAGTACATCAACTTCTTGGGGTTGTAACTTTTGCATACGGTCTTTGTTTTAGGTGCACAATAGCCCGTTGGAAAGGTCTATCCGAGGAATAAAAAATTTTCCATTAGAATTGAATATGTCTATTGTTTAACTATGGTGATCCCTAAAAACATTGTTTAGGGCCTCAAAACGGCCTCAGAAATCAGGGACCCAAAAACTAGGAAAAAACTGCCAAACTGGAAAATTGCCAAAATGAGCCAATTGGAATAGGTGGGAGGCCACAAAAATCCATATGGATCAGAGTATGATCATATACACAAAAAAAAAAAAAAAATTATATTGATTACAAATATCCACAATTTAAATATTACCTCTCACTTTCTTCATTGTACCTTTCCCCAACAGTTGCTCCCCTTCAAATTTTTTGATGGAGTTCACATCCCAAATGAAATCCATTGCATGCATAGATTGCACTGCTAATTTAGGTATATACTGAATAATATACACCATGTATTCATATATCATATATCCCTCCACCATAGAACCCTCAGGACATGCTCTTTGTCTAACCAAAGCCTTCAATGATTTCAAGTGCCTCTCCACCATTGTAACACCCATGTTTCCCCCAACTTGTAATTAATCATTAATTAGGATTACCATGTTGTGGCATGGGAACAGTGTAAATTTATTATTGTTTGAATTTCCAATAACTGATTGTGGGTGTGAAGCCTTGAAAGTACTAGCCATGATATCACTAGAGGAAAGAATGTGAAAACTATAAGAGATCAGTTAATAAGAATAGGACTGGTGGTTGAACCATCAACTACCCCATGAATGGAAGCATGGTATAGTTGTATAAGGTCATCCCGAAGTACCACAGGGTCCCCTAGACCCAGATGGACGTGGGTTTCCTTCTAACAGAAGGAACAAGATAGGAGGGATGTGCGTGCAAGGAACACCATAGAATAAAAAGAAGAGTGGAGAATGCGAGGAACATTATTCAGCCAACAGAGAACGAGCTAAAGGCCATGAGCTTGATGTTGAGGAAGCATATGATAAACCTCTTCAAGGTTGTGACATAGAGGGAGATCTCTCAGATTATGTAGAGAACGGGACCTGAGCAGAAGGTCACGAGCTTGATGTTGAGGAAGCATCTAATAAACCTCGCAGAAGATGCGAAAGACAAAGGATCGATGAGAATTGGCATAAATTCCATGGTGATATCATGGCTTGGCACGAGGGTGGTTAGAGCGCTAAGAATGAATTCCTATGAGCCTATGGTTGGGTGGAAGGACGAACACCCATAGTCAATTAGTTGGCTACAACCTGTAATAGATCATTATTATCATATCATGTGTATTTAAGCGGTAATTGTGAATTAAAGTTGAATATCCTATGAATGTTGCAGGGATGGACATGTTTTCTTAATGGTTATATTGTATCCCTTCAATTCTTACTAGTTATGTATTTATGAAAATAAGAAATCTTCAAGCCTGTACATGTAAATTCCTGAGCCCTGTGGTGGCTCAAGTTAAAATAAATGAATTGTGAATTTGTTGATTTTGGGCATAGCCTCACATGTGCATGTCGACACTCCCAGTCCTTCTGAAGGAAGGGGTCAGTCAATCTCGGGAGAGGTAGTGAATGTGTGCATAGAGCCTCTGTGAGGCGGGAAGAAATCTAGAACCCCCCCTTAAGTTCTAGAGTTGATAAATGAGTGCAAGAGGTGCACGGAGGATTTCTTTAAGCGTTAAGTTCAGTAGAATTAGCACAAAATACCTAAGTATTTAAGGAAACAATGGAACTCAGGTGGAATAGCGAGTTTCAAGACCCTAAAGGAAATATCCTTTTGTTTGAAAGACGAATGGATGAGATTAGTTCAGGAAGAGCCGAAGTTCTTCATGATCATCCGACCTGGAGAAGAAACACGGGCGTTAACCCTGCGAGCCCTTCAGACTTCGTGGGTCCGATGAAGTGAGCATATTCATTGCATAGGAGGTGAATCCCACTAAGTCCCAAATTTAATCTAGGCCATAGATCTGAAGATTTCCATGAACTATCATGACTGTTGGATCTACGATATAGTCAGCCTGACGTTGACCACTTCGGGAGGACAGAGGTTTGGTAACACCAAAACCCCTGAAGTCTCGAAGTCCCGAAGTTGATGTGGACCGTGAATCTATGGATCCCTCACAATCATTCGATCATGAGGATGCAAGTATTAACATCGAGATCATGTGGAAGCCCATGTGTTGAGTGATGGATTTGTCAGGTGTCCCTTCCAGAGTGGCACGCACTGGGACCCAAGGGACCTTAAACGAAAGTTACGAGCTGTAGATCTCTGGAGTTGCGTAGATGCCCTCGAACCATCAGATTGAGGCTGCGGTCAACCTGGCTCCAGTAGAAAAGAGGAGCTTGCATCGCAAAACTCTCGAAGATCCAAAGAGCCGAAGCAGATCTTATTCATCCAAGCCAAAGGGATAGGTGTCATCGGATCCTACACTCTGGAGAGAAGTCACTCCGAGAGGACCAAAGTGTGAAGGCACAAGGATTTCTGAAGGCCGGAGTTCTGAAGTCATCCCAGTCGTTCGTTGGAAGGGATGTGTGGAAGAATATCTTCCATTTCAGAGAAATTCACTCTGGGAGAAAAGGGGATGTGTTTAACAAGAACTCCCGAAGGCTGGAGAGCTAGATTTCATCTGAGTCATCCAATAGTTGAGGATAGGTGTCAGCAGATCTTCCATTTCAGAAGATAGCCACTTCGAAGGAAAGTGGGGTCACGCGAGTTAAAAACTCTCGAATGCCAAAGTCCCAAAGTGGATCAAAGCCGTTGATTGGGGAAGACGTGTGGCGCTTGATTTGTAACTCCGAGTACAGATTACTTCAAAGGAAAAAGGTGTTGGAGTGTTTGAAACTCTCGAATGTTGAAGTCCCAAAGTGGATCACAGTCATTGATCAGGGAAGGCACGTGGCACTCGATCTGTAACTCTGGGTATGGAGTACTTCGGAGGAAAAAGGAGTTGGAGTGTTTGAAACTTATGAATGTCGAAGTCCTGAAGTGGATCATAGTCATTGATCGGGGAAGATGCTTGGCACCCAATCTATAACTCTGGAAACAGAGTACTTCGGAGGAGAAAGGCATTGGAGTTTTCGATACTCTCAAATGTAGAAGTCCCTAAGTGGATCACAATTTTTGATCAGGGAAGACGCGTGGTTATTGATCTGTAACTCCAAGTACGGAGTACTTCAGAGGAAAAGGGTTTAGAGTGTTCGAAACTTCCTAACGTCGAAGTCCTAAAGTAGATTATAACTGTTGATCACAAGGGATGTGTGGCACTCAATCTGTAACTCTGGGTATGGAGAACTTAGGGGAGAAAATACTTTGTAGCATTTGAAAGTTCTTAATGCCAAAGTCCCGAAGTGGATCAGGGTCATCAAAATATCTGAGGACATGCGACATCGGATTGTGAACTTCAGAGATTTGCCACTCCGGAGGATTCGCACAGTGGTTGTCTTGGTGCATGTTGTCTTTGTGTCTGGTCATAGCCCACGGTCATATGCGAGTATAGATGGATGGAATAACCCAAAGAACTTGGGAGAGGCTACCTAAAAGCTCTTAACTTGGTTCGGAGCATGGAAACCATGGTTGGAAATCTCTGGAAGAGCAGAATGGGATAGAAACCCTGAATGGGGGTTTTGATTCTCCTAAGATAAGAAAAAATTTGACACCCCCACCATGGGTGTGTTACAAATTGGTATCACAGCACAGCAACAACACTTGGCCTACTTGGGCTCATGCACGAGTCGTATGAAAATATTTCTAGAGGAATTTAAGGGGTAACACCCTATCTTACCGCATTTCTAAGAGGCGTAGAAACCTCTACTGAAGAGAGGAATGAGATCCTTTATTGTTGATAGATGTTTTGGAAATTGGCATTGTATGTTGCTAATGTTCCCAAATAAAGAAGTTGACTTCATTGTGCAATTGTACATGTTGTTGTACAGTCATAAGATTCGGTTACCAAGGCTAAGATGAGCCTGTGGAGAATATTACCGCCAAACATAAATCATATGCATAAGTTCCTTGAGTAGAAGGATGCAGATTTAAAACACAGTTGGGATTTTACCCCAATGATATTGAATCATGCTAGTTTGTGACAAAGGGAGCCTAGAATTTCTTGGGAAATGAAATATGATCCTATAGGAATGGGATTATGTTGAAGAACACTAATATTTAACTAAAATAGCAATGTGAATAGATGGAAATGATCTGTAGCAGTAATGATTTTTTCTTTAATGAAGGGTTAAACCTAGTATAGGTGTATAACCCCTCACGATCAGAGGAATGAGTCTAGTGACCATTCCTTGAAAATGGAGAGCATTCGCAGCTCTCGGGTTTCAAGTGGACTGAGAAACGAATTTGGTTTTTGGGTACAGGAATTGTTGGATAGGGTTTTTCCAATCAAGCTAGTAAATGGAGTTGTAGAAATATAGAGTGATTGAGTGAGAAATCATAGCAGCCTCCCTTGCTTGGTGGATAGGAAAATAATTTTCCAGATTTCTTGTGGGAGGAGGAGAGTGGCCTTTGTCCCTGACTATTGTTGAATAGAAGGAAGAATTCTAGGTGTAATGGTTAAGACTAATATTGACCTAAAGATACTATGGATTTATGAACTAGGATACTTAGTAAGTAACATAATTCGAAATTACATTTGGGATCTAAGGGAATATTCCAAATGGTATTAGACATTAAATTTTTAAAATTAATATAAAATGGTTGACTAAATGTTGATCCTGAATGTGATCAAGGAAGTGTTGGGGCATTTCTGGAAGCCCAATGGGTCATATTGACATCCATTGGTGGATGGTAGCCATATAGATATAGTTGGAAGCTAAATTGGTTGATTATGTTACCATGGGCATGGTTATAATTGCCCAGATTGTATTTATAAGTTGGGTAATGTTCCATTGAGTTTGAGGCAAAAGTGTTTTCTTGCTAGTTGTTATTGTATAGAAAGGGAACATAGTTATGACTATGTCTGATTCAACTTCCATGTGGATGTCATGTGAATGACTGCAATCTCACAACTAATAGGGAAGCTCAGTGTTGTGTGTCCCTATGAGGCTTGTCATAAGGATGGAAACAATATCCTTGGAGGAGGATATGGAAGTCTGATAGGTCCATATGTAAATGATGCACATGCATGATGTAAGGATATATGTATACTAAAGGCACAATATGGTTTCCTTGATGAGTGATATGTAAGGCAAGAATTTCACTTTCCAATATTAAGTGAATACAATGGAAGCATGGTTGACTCCATTTTGAAGAGTCATGAAAGTTTTGTTTTGAATGATAGCTTAAGGGGGATGCGCTCCATTCTCTCATAAAAGACTAGTATAAATAATTGAAAGAGTAAATGAGCAAGGATGGTCTGTGTTAGGATAAGAGGAAAATGATTATGCCTTAAGGATCACATAAGAATGAGTTTGAACAGTCATCAGTTGACTAATTTTAGAATAGAGATGTATGTAGGCTGTGAAATATAGCCATGGTAGCTACACACAAACTTTTGATTATGTATATGGATAAGTACATCATGGATGTAAGTTAACAAAACCAAAATATGTATGGATACATAATTTGGGTGCATGAAAAAGATGCATGTTTATATTCCTTATGGAATATTTGGTAAACAGCTAAAGCTAACTCAAGGTTGAGGCCATCACAGATAGTAATGGACATGCAATAAGGAAGTTGCATGCTGAGGGATTTCCCTAATTGTATGCCTCGAATACCCAAGTAGAGTATGATTTAGGAAGAAAACAGTGATCGAATCAGGATACTCAAGAAACTGACAGAGGAGATGAATGTGAGCCGCTCATCATAGGGAATATCGATTGCAGTTGTCAAATTGACTTCATTATCCACTGGAGTTAATGAATCAAACACTATTCATTCGATTATATCGACAGTCGGGGATCATTGTGGAGCGTGAAGGTGAAATTAATAGACATGTTAGTTCACAGCCCGCAATCAACCAACATCGTTGATCTCGTCGGGGTGGAAGATCGACGACCACGATTAGACAGAGTCCAACGAAAACTTTCCAGATTGGGCCCTGCAATCACTGTGAACTCTCGATCTGTGAACAGAGATTGATGGTTGGGAATCATTGCGGAGTGCGAAGGAGAAATTTGTGGACATGTTAGTTCACGGCAATCCACGACCAAATTTGATCTCGTCGGGGAGAAGAATCAACGACCATGATTAAAAGAGTCGGGCAAGAACTTTTCATATTGCAGAGATTTATATCTATGATAAAGAGTAAGCATATTGGAATTCCACAATAGCTGTGAACCATCGATCTATGAGATATCGGTGGGCGAAACTACGAGGAACCCACGTGCTAATGTCACATAAAACTCGTACTGTGATTGGGTTTTGTGCTTGAATTTAGCACATCAAAGCTCTACATCAACCTAAATTCTCAGTCAAACACTTATGTGTTGGCATTATTATTATCTAGAAATCATGTGGTTAAAATCGATCGACGGCCCGCGATCATTGTGAAGATTGCATATGCACATGGGTTAACGTCGAGACCTGTACCCATAATTTAAATTCAATAGTGTGTTGTTTTGAGTTTGGGATCCAATCGTAGATCATATGGATCATATTCATTGTGGATATATGAAGGAGAATTAAACTGTGAACTAGTTGAGGTTCTGGAATCCCTTAAAGTCATTGGATCTAGGGAAAAATGGATCTACACCATCGATTTGCAGACAAGGGGTTTATCCAGGATCATAGCACCTGGACATGGGAGCCGAAAGGATAGCACCTGAAAAGAATAGATCTAAGGTTGCAGATCTCGGTCGCATGGAGAGAAAATGGATTTCCTCCAAGCCAGTCAAGGAAGATAGAGTTTAACACTTTGTGTTAGATTGTGGTTGCGAGGACTGGTACTATGGGAATAAAGGTGCTCATAGCTAGCACATTTCATGGAATTGCTTCGAGGAAGTGCATGTTTGCATGAAAGGAATACAATGAACCTTCCATTGAGGAAGGAGGATCTTCTGAAAATCTTACTTACATTGTATGGATGTCAAAGGAAAGCAATTTGGGTGACCATGAGTGTGGGCACCTTGGTTACTAATGAAGGAAGAATTATTGGGCGCATTCAAGAGAAAGATTTAGTTTCATATGCGCTAATTTGGAATCGTGATTAGCATGTAGGAGGAAGTATATTCATGTTGTAAGACTGAATGAGGAGGAATAAGCCATATGGTGAAGAGGTTGGTTAAACTCCAACACACCATAGTAGGGTGCTTGTCACCAAGTGTGGCAGCTTAAAGATCAATGCGAGGGTGCATTAGGTATGAATGTGGCCATGAACATTGGCACATTGATTAAATTCATTTAATATTTGAATTGCACTTGGAAAATTTAGTATGTTGACAGGATGCTTACATAATAATAATATTTCCTTTTTGCTTTATATACCTTGAATAGATGAAAATGACTTGGACTGTTAGTATGCATCTTATGAAAATATAGTGTGCATGAAAACTAAAAATTTGTTTGGCTGAGGAAAGTTGACTTGCAAGAAGAAAGAGTCTTGGATATGGTAATGTTGTAAGCCCATAAGGAAGACGGGTTGCCTGCTAAGATGAACTTCTATGGGGAGGAAAGTCCCATGCTTGTGAATATGGTTCCATGCAGAACAGATATGAAAATAAATGAAGAAATTGGAAAATCTGTGGGTGACAGATTGCAATAAAATTATGAAATTTAGAATTGTGATGATGTCTCATGAATTTTGTATGCATGTGATACAGGTGAGAAGAAAATATATGTCCAGAAAGGAAGGATGAAGGATATCCAGGTGAAAAGCATGAAGGAGGCCACTGTTGAGCCATGAGAACCTCGTGGTAAGCCATGATTGCCTGGAATATGTTGTGTTGAGGTAACACAAGCTGGAGGGATGCCTCAGTAGAGCAAGTCTAAGGGACACCTCAATTGTAAGGCTCGATAAAATCTCAGGGATTCTTCATGTGTGAGAAAACCTTGGCAAGGCAAGATGGATCACCCGAGGAACTGTATAACAGAGAAGGGGATGCCTGAGTCTGGTCCTGGAGGGTGAGTGACCGCAAGGAAGAGGATACTCTGATAGTTCTTGAAAACTATTGATTGGGATCATGCACATAATGGGTATGTCAAGGATAAACAGTGAGCCTAGATAAAAAGACATCCATGTGGATACAAATCCACAAACTGCGCAGATAAGTATTGTGCTAGATTATGAAATTTTCCTAGAAATTTTATGCAATAGTAAAATGTTTTTGCATGAGACTATTATTAATGTGCTTGTTGTCCAAGAATTATTGAAGGCAGGTTATGAATATTTAGAGTTTGAAAAGGGACCTAACCAAGAAAGAAGGTCAATAATTCTGAAGTGGATGAATGAGAAAGGCATGACAGGCGTTACTGAGAAAGAACACTGAGGACAGTCTTCATTTTTAAGAGGGAGGGGATTGTAACACCCCTATTTCCCCTGACTTGTAATTAATCATTAATTAGGATTACCATGTTGTGGCATGGGAACAGTGTAAATGAATTATTGTTTGAATTTCCAATAATTGGCTATGGGTGTGAAGCCTTGAAAGTACTAGCCATGATATCACTAAAGGAAAGAATGTGAAAAATATAAGATATCAGTTAATAAGAAAAGGATTGGTGGTTGAACCATCAACTACCCCATGAATGGAAGCATGGTCTAGCTTCAGAAAGTCAGCTTGAAGTACCACAGGGTCCTGTAGACCCAGACGTACCCGGGTTTCCTTCTGACATAAGGAACAGGATAGGAGGGATGTGAGTGCAAGGCATGCCAGAGAATAAAAAGAAGAGTGGAGAATGTAAGGAACATTATTTGGCCAGCAAAGAACGAGTCGAAGGCCATGAGCTTGATGTTGAAGATGCATCTCATAAACCTCATCAAGGCCATGACAGAGAGGGAGATATCTGAGAGTATGCAGACAACGAGACCTGAGCAGAAGGTCGCGAGCTTGTTGTTGAGGAAGCATTTGATAAACCTCGCAGAAGATGCGAAAGAGAAAGGATCGATGAGAATTGGCATAAATTCCCTGGTGATATCATGGCTTGGCACGGGGGTGGCCAGAGTTCTAAGAATGAATGCCTCTGAGCCTATGGTTGGGTGGAAGGATGAACACCCACAGTAAATTAGTTGGCTACAACCTGTAATAGATAAGTATTCTCATATCCTGTGTATTTAAGCGCTAATTGTGAATTAAAGTTGGATATCCTATGAATGTTGCAAGGATGGACATGTTTTCTTAATGGTTATATTGTATCCCTTCAATTCTGCCTAATTGTGTATTTAAGAAAATAATAAATTCTCTGGCATGTACACGTAAATGCCTGAGCCCTGTGGTGGCTCAAGTTAAAATAAATGAACTATGGATTTGTTGAATTTGGGCATAGCCTCACGTGTGCATGCCGACACTCCCAGTCATTCTGAAGGAAGGGGTTGATCAAGCTCGGGAGAGGTAGTGGATGTGTGCACAGAGCCTCTGCAAGCCAAGCAGAAATCAAGAACCCCCCCCCCCCT
>JZKD02S0168025.1:389398-419655 GCA_000966675.3 Picea glauca
GCCATGCATGGCGGAGAGTTTTAGTTAACTGACAAAAAGCCGCGTGTCCCCGTCGGCAACTTTCCATTTTTTGTGATTCTGAAGGCATCCGCGGGCTGTAGTGGGCCTGCTAGCGTGTACCCGCGGGCTGTAGTGGGCCTGCTAGAGGGTACCCGCGGGCTGTAGTGGGCCTGCTAGCGGATGCTTTTTAAAAAATGGAGTTTTTAGAAGAGTTGTTCAGCATGGCTTTGGCAATGAAGGGCAATGAGTTGGCCTGATGCCAGGTAAGCATGTGTGGTGCAATTTAGGGTTATAACAATCCCTCATGACCATTCGATCGTGGGGACATGAGTATTAACGTTGATATCATGTGGGATCCCATGTGTCGAGTGACGAGGTTACCAGGTGTCCCTCTCGGAGTGGCATGCACTGGGACCCAAGGGACCTTAAATGAAAGTTACAAGTCGTATATCTCTGGGGTCGCATAGATACCCTCAAACCATCAGATTGAGGCCATGGTCAGCCCGATGTTGACCAGCTCTGGGAGAAAAGAGGAGATTGCATCGCAAAACTCCCGAAGAGTCAAAGTAGATCTGAGTCTTCCAAGCCAAAGGGACAGTTGTCGTCAGATCTTGCACTTTGAAGAGAAGTCATTCTGAAAGGACCAAAGTGTGAAGGCACAAGTATTTTCGAAGGTTGGAGTCCTGAAGTCATCCTAGTCATTTGTTGGAAGGGACGCATGGCAGAAGATCTTCCATTTCGGAGGAAGTCACTCCGTCAGAAAAGGGGATGTGTTGAACAAGAACTCTCGAAGGCCAGAGATTCAGAGTTCATCTGAGTCAATCGACAACTTAGGATAGGTGTCAGTATATCTTCCATTTTGGAAGATAGCCACTTCGGAGGAAACTGGGGTCACGCGAGTTAAAAACTCTCGAACACCGAAGTCCCCAAGTGGATCATAGTCGTTGATCGGGGAAGATGCGTGGGGCTCGATCTATAACTCTAGGTACGAAGTAATTCAGAGGAAAACAGAGTTGGAGTGCTTGAAACTCCTGAATGTCGAAGTCCCAAAGTGGATCACAGTCGTTGATCAGGGAATACACGTGGCTCTTGATCTGTAACTTCAGGTACAGAGTACTTCGGAGGAAAAATGCATTGGAGTGTTCAAAACTCCCAAATGTCAAAGTCCCAAAGTGGATCATAGTCATTGATCGGGGAATATGGGTGGCGCTCAATCTGTAACTACGGGTACGAAATACTTCAGAGGAAAAAGGCATTGGAGTGTTCGATACTCTCGAATGTCGAAGTCCCGGAGTGGATCACATTCACTGATCAAGGAAGATGTGTGGTGCTCGATCTGTAACTTCGAGTACGGAGTACTTCGGAGGAAAAATGGTTTAGAGTGTTCTAAACTCTCAAACGTCGAAGTCCCGAAGTAGATTATAACCGTCAATCACAAGGGATGTGTGGCGCTTGATATGTAACTTTGGGTACGGATTACTTCAGGGAGAAAAGACTTTGCAGCGTTTGAAAATTCCGAACACCGAAGTCCCGAAGAGAATCAGGTCCGTCAAAATCTCTGAGGACACGTAGCGTCGGATTGTGAACTTCATAGATTTTCCACTCTGGAGGATTCACGCAATGGTTGTATTGGAACCTGTTGTCTTGGCGTCTGGTCATACCCGCGGTCATATGCGAGTATAGATGGATGGAAGAACCCAAAGAACTTAGGAGAGGTTATTGTTGATGTTATGGTAGCTGCGGGAGGTATTTACCTCCACGTGTAAACCTGACGAGGATAGAATACTCTGGGAAGCAAGAATAAACCCTAATAAGTTGGGTAATAACCCTAGAAGACTTGTCGGCTCAAGAAGATAATTTATTTTAGGTTATTAGCCTCCAAGAGAAGAAGTCAACCAGAAATAATAATATATATTGAACAGACAAATACCCAGAATGAGAAGTCGGCCCAGGCAATTAACCAGAATTAGTATAAATACAGGAGGCCATTTCTCATTCTGGCAGACAGCCTCATAATTGCATAGTAGCAACTTGTGCGCACTGCAGTGCCCAGTCTTGTGCACGGGTTTGAGGAGAGTTTCCATTGCAGCTGCTGCAGCTAGCAGATCACATTTGGCTTGGACTATCTCTTGGCTAGGGTTTGGAACATCTGATCAGCTCTTGTTGGTGCACTATCCTTGGGGAAAGGTGTGCTACCCTTTGTTTAGTTATCTAGCCTAGGTTTTGCTTCCGGAGTGATTCTTTGTCAATTTTAAGGTGCTCAGAGGGTGGCTTCGTCCTATGGTTGGGTGACAATAAATATATTGTCAATGTTAAAATGAGCACATCCATTCATATTCTAACAGTTACCTACCATCTCTGAGCTTGGTACGGAGAATGGAAACCATGGCCGGAAAGCTCTAGAATAGCATAATGGGATAGAAACCCCGAATTGGGGTTTTGATTCTCCTAATAAGAGAAAAAATTTGACACCCCCACCATGGGTTTGTTACAACCATCCACATTGGCCTTGTGTGTACAAGTCCACCCATTTCAATCTCCTCGACTTGGTGTATGAGGTAGTGTTCTTGTGCATTGAAAAATGTTGGAGGTAGATACTTCTTCATTTCACACATTAGCCGCGGAATTTCTCGCTTCCAATACTTTATATCATCTTCATGGATTTATTTCCTTGACAACCATCTACAGATCATGATGCGAGAAAATAACATGATTCAACAAAATATAATACATATTGCATTACAAGTAAAACACATGTCATTAAGTACAACAAAAATTTGAATTTTGTTTTTGCATATATATTGCAGCTACTTACCTCATGTATTTTCCAATATCATATATAACTTGTTTGACGTTGTTTTAAAAGTCGTTTGGGAGAGATAGAGGTAAAACATACTATAACAATAAAAATGAATCGTTACTTGTTTCAAAACTAGACAAAATAAACAAAAATCTCAAAAAATGTATACGACCAATATATAAATATGAATACTAAAATTATTAATTACCTTAATGAAGGTATGCCAATTGTGGGTTTTTACCCCACCAAATTCACCTTTCTTCGTTAAGATATTCTTTATGTTTGAACAAAAACCTCTGGGAAATTTAATTCTTTGAATGACCTATTTCACACCATTTCTTTGTTGCTCTGTTAATAACCATGGAAGGTTATTTTGGTCTCCATCGCTATTTGATCGGATCACACTTTTCATTGCATGATTTTCTTCCTGAATGTCATTACAAATTTTGACAATTTTTTTTTTATCCCTCCTGCCATCTATGATTTGCCATAATGTTTATGTGACATTCTTCCCGATATGCATTGCATCAAACAAATGAACTATTTTTAGCTCCTCATAGTAAGGCAACCTCATGAATTGAGTGGGATAACATTTCATTCCTCGTGGAATCCCATTATTACTACCTTCACAACGACGACATTGATGAAGCATAAAGAAAATCAGAACACTATTTATCAAATGCGGTAAAATAAATTGAATAATTAAAATAAAATTTCAAAACATGATTCCATTTACGATGCATATACAAAATGCGTACCTCGAGGATTATTTTTTTCATATGCCAACTTCCATAGGCAAGATGTCATTCTTTGTGGTTTTAGTCCAGTCTCTTGTTTCCCATTGAAAAGATATTTTTTCACTAGTACGATAATTATGGTTCTTAGAAAGGAAGTTTCTATACTCATCAAACACCTCCTTTCCTAAACTTTTTGACCAACGAGATTTAATCTTAGGACCACAAACTGGACATGCAAATTTACCCTTTGTTTGAAGACCTGCAACAGATGGATTAATGTGAATCATTAATATACGAAAGGATTGTTTAAAAAACATGCATGATATATTCAATTAATTATATAATATTCAAGTGTGCAATATGGAATGTTACATACCACAAAAATGTGTTAGTCCTGAGGCATCATGAATTGACCATAAAAGTATTCCATGACATTGAAATATCTTCTGCCCAATTGGTTTACATATGTCATACATAGTGATGCCCTCCCATAACTTTAATAGCTTGTCGATACGAGGCTCGATATACACATTCATATCTTTAACTTGGTACTTACCTGATTGTTTGAAATTACACGAAATTACTACCATGGTATGTATATATACGTAAATAAATAAATAAAAGATATTATGTAAAAAAAAAAAATTACATTCAAAAAATTAATGTAAACAAATACCTGGAAAAATCATTGTCAACATTATGTGCTCCCTCTTTATTGACATCCAAGGAGGAATGTTATTGTTGATAAAAAAAAAATAGGCCACAATGAGTAAATAGACCAAAGCTCTCCAAATGGATTAACACCGTCAGTTGCCAATGCAAGTCTAACATTACGAAGATCATCTGTAAATTATGGCCATTTTGTAGTAATTTCCTTAAATGCATAACCATATACAGGCATTCGAAGAACGCCATCTTCAATTCTCTTTCGTGCATGGTAATCCATAAATTTTGCTATGCTTTGGCACCTAAACAGTCACTGCAAATGTGGAATTATGGGAATATGTCAAAGAACCTTTCGAGGCATCATTTTTGTTACTTGATCGGTTTGATATATAATGATACCACATACCGTGCATTTTGTTTTCAATGCAGGTTGTCCATAATATATAATATGATCATTAGGACATCCATCTATACTTTGATACTCCATTCCAATGTCTTTCATAATGGCATGTAAATCTCAATATGTGTGAGGTAAAATATTTGATGAGAGTAACAAAAATTCACCTAACAATCTAAAACATAAAAAATAACTAGTTAATGCAAAGAATAGTAATTTTAAATATTACATTTTTATTTTACACATTAATTAACACTAAAAAAGGGGGGAAAGTCAACCTTTATGTATATGTGATGAAACATATTACATACCTTGGGATCTATGTCATACAAGTGTTTGAAAAATGATTCGTAACCTTTAAGTTCACCAGCAGCAATGTAGTGGAGAGAATATTTTCTCTTGACCCTTTCTAAAGTCGTTTATTTTCCTTTTCAAGCAAAGGTTCATCATAAATACCATCACTATTGTCCTCATGATTCTCATATGGATGATCGAATAAGTCTTGGATCATTTTATTTATCCCATCATCTTGAACTATGTTATTATTTTCATCTACTTCTATGGGATCATTAACTTGATCTCCATTGTCTTCTTCATGTTCCTCATCTTGTACAACATCATTTTTGCTACTACTTGGTGATTTCTGCAGAAAGTTAGGGGGCAAATCTAACTTTATAATTACAAACAATCATGAAAAATTAGTGCATGTATAAAACACTATCAAAGTTTGAGAATACAATCAATATTAAAACAAATAATGAATATATATATATAGCTAATTACCATGGGACGATGTCCATTTGATCCCCCATCCATGTGCCCATATTTTCTACAATTGTTTTTAGTTGTTGCTATTAAAACTCTTTCAGGACGTCTAGTCTAAAAAAAAAATTCAAGGTAAATAGCATTTATCGTCACCCTTTTCACCCTCTTTAATTTTTTTCCCACCTCTAATGTTTTCTGACATTCTTCCCCACAGACATATACTGATAATTATCTTATAAAATTGAGTGGTGTATAATAGAATATCTATTATATTTTTCTATTATAACAAATGAAAAAGAAACATGTTTTTTGTTTTCCAAGAAGACCCTATACCCTTTTTGAACTGTCGTTGTTATAGAAAACATGTCGCAACATCCTTAAAATGCAACATATTTATATATTTTATAGCGTCGCAATTTCGACGACAGTTGACCAAGTCAATGTTGACTTTGTCAATTAGTGGGTGACCGTTGGGGGGGGCCTAGTTTCTAGACCGTCGCAAGTGCAACGGACATAACGTCGCAATTTCGACAATTGTTGACCAAGTCAATGTTGACTTTGACAAATAGTGGGTGACCAATGGGGGAAGACAACCTAATATCCACACCATCGCAAGTGCGATGCGCATTTGATGTCGTCACAAGAGAGACATCTTCTGAACGTTGTCACTAATGCAACAATTTGAAAAGTACGTCGCAAGTGCGATGATATTGGGAAGTATGGAGAAAAAAAATATTATTTCCTCTATTTTGCAACAGTATGGCCAATTTTGTCCATAACGTCGCAATTTTTTCAATGTGTAGTAGTGACACTTTCTCACTATAATTTTTTCAATTTTTCGCAACATGTTCTTTACTATCAGATATTTTTCACTTCGAGTATTTGATTTTTGTGTGCAAGTACTCATCGGGAATATCATAGCGCATACAATCCTGATCACCCCATGGCCCCTTCAAGTATATGTTCAAAACTCGCTTGTATTCACTCCCTCTAAGAACAAATGTATTTATCAATATCACCCTACACCATCTACCTTTAGGTTTATATCACCCAGTAATAAAACACCTTCACCCAGTTCCATTTGTATACATGTGTTTTCTTTGTCGATAGTCTCTTTCTTCACCCACATGAGTGGTCTCACATGTTTTTTAGCCCCCAAGCAGCATGACACTCATGTTTTTTTATACCATGGATATAGGGAGTCCAAGTAGTTCACATTTATGATAATAAACCTCATATTTATCCTTACCATATTATTGGACTATTCACCCATGGACTCCCACATTTTCACAAGTTTTTGGTTGATTATGTTGAATGCAACTTCGCATATTCATCATCCCCTCATCTCCTCCAAGATCAGTTTCTCATATGCAAATCAATCCATAATCCACTCACCTAACACATAAACCAACCCATGGGGCCCTCACCCTTTATTTTTTATTGAACACTTGTGACTCCACAAGGCCAAGCCATCATTTCACTAGGGCGCCCATTTCTATGCATGTGCATTCAACCAAAGCTATTATTTTTCATTTATTTTTGGATGGTATAAAATTCCTTTTAATTTATAGAAAGAAGATAGACTTAGGTCATCATATCCGATGGCACCATTTTTGTACTTGGTTGCAACCCTTGTTTCCCTTGGTTGGGGCATTCATACTATGTTACTTTATCTGCAAATACCTATTTCATTGGACAAAACTCAAGTATCATAGAAACCTCTGTCAAGATCCCTGAGTTTTAATCTATAAATCACCATATTTGTAGCCTCGTCACCCTCAGTTGCAATTCGACAACACATGGTTGGTACATGACTGTCCCCCTTACCTTAGACCACTTTTTTCCCATTGAATATTTGACTACCACAACTTCCAATTGTTGCTTATGCTCCAACCAAGGGAAGTATTGATCCCATCTCCTATTGAACTCATTTTCCTTTACCATATAATCATCACTCTTACAAGTCAGTACCTAATACCATATTCATTAGTTGATTTCAAGGAGCACTCAACCCCCTGCAGTCGTGGCTCCATTCTTGTTAACCTCAGCATCAGTTTCCAGGAATAGTGCAGTATCTTGGTTCTCAGTACCATGCAAATGATGATCCTTGGACGAGATAGATAAAGTCATCATCTCTCTCTATTTTCGTTGACCCCCATGATTTTCAACATCAACATCTCTTCATGGAAGGGTGGGTCTTTCTTTGCGATAGTTGCAGTTTTCAATACCATCTGAATACCTCTAAACTTGATAGGCCATTAAAGCCTTTTGAGTCATGAATACCCATCACAAATGTTCACTCCAGGTTTCAGAGTAATGTCTCATTCCAAAACCATCATTTTTCATTATCGACGCCCCCGTGAGAACTATAGATAACTACTCCATCAAGATTTCAGTTACAACAGCATCCCAAAGATTCATGTGTATTATTATAAATTTCTTCTAGTTAATACATGAGCATGGGGAATGCTAGCCTCAATTGTATAAAATTATTTTTTTTGTAGTAAGATAATGTTTTTGCAAGTGGTTCTCCCCCTCTTCCTTTGAAAGACCATTCTTACTCCTTAAAAACTCTTTCTCTCTCTCCATACAAGTAACAGGACACACAACAACATAAACAATGATGTATTTAAGCTATATGATTTCTCCTAATCTCGCACATTAGGGTGCATCTATTATCACCTAAAAATAGCTCACCAAGCAATATAGGTGATCACTGGAGACATCATCAATTCAATACACCAAAATTTCTATTCGCAGTATTTATAGAACTCACTCAACAAAGCAAGAAACTATGGAAAGTAAGTTTCAGTAACTCAACGCAGCTTTCCAAAAGAAAATATGTGCTATTAGTGCACTTTAGCGTGAATTTCCAAAATAAGTTTTGTGTGAATAGTGCACATCAGCATAGCTTAAAAAATGGAAATTAGTGTGATCAGCACGATGGAACAACTGCACTCAAAATATGATCGAATCAAATGAAATCAACATTCATGGGAACGCTTGCAGTTCCTGTCATGCAAATTCAAAACTCAACTCCTCAAATCTAGAAAATATAACTTCAAGAACACTCCACCGCCTACAAGAACTTCATTTCACACTCAAAACTAGTTATTTAAAGGCTTGGAGGGAATCTATTTAAGAACACTATGAGTATGCATTCAACAGTGGAAAACTAGTGCAAGGTTATGCTAGCCAATTATTTTTTGAGCATCTTCATTTCTCATGACCTTACTCGTCATACCATATTTTATACTTCATTGTGCATAGGACTTCTCGTCACTTGAGAGCTTTGTGTACTATTTCATGCCACACCACTTGTATCAAAAAGATAGAAGGAGAGACTCTGTTGGGAATGAAAAGATCCCTCCCAAGGAGGAGAAGGGGAGATCACTTGTACTATCATCGCCTCTACGGTGTTATCAATCAAACACCTTGTATGTTGGTAACTATTTCTTATTTTCTTAATCAATTCTTGCACCTTATTATTTATGCATCTTTTCTCATGTAATTCCTCATATTTTTCATTTGTTTTGGTTCATTAACCATTTAATCCATTGTTTGTGGTGTTAGTTTCCTACATTAGCACTTAACCGATTGAAGATTGCTCACCCATGTGACTAATTCACCCAAAAAATAACAAGGGCCCAAAATCAATTTCCAAGATCATCAATGGGCATTAGTACCCCACTCAAATTAGGTACACCAATATCCTCCTCTGCATAACCCACTCAAACAAATATATAAGAAATTATTAGGTCACTCCCATCGAATCACAAATCCAAAAAAATTATCTTTATAGAGACGGCGATCATCAAGAATCTATGCCCCTCACTCAATGTAAGTTTCCTCTTTTCTAATATTTCATAAGGTAAAAAATCATTCCCAAGAAAGCCTCTTGGTTTCTCATCCCCCATGGGGTGTTATAGTATTTATCCAGGAGGATCCATAATGCTCAAAAGAGGTTCAGGAAGATCCAAAATGCTCAAAAATTGATCGTATCAAATTCTTTTGAAAATAACTTCATTGCATAGAGCTTGGCGATAACTTTCTAACATCACAAAAATTGTCTCAAATGGAGTTCGTATGCAAACGTTATGGCCAATCAAAGTTTGGTCAAACCAGGGCAAAAGTCAAAGCATGGGTGCCACATGGAAAACCCACAGGATTCCATGTGGATTGTCTATATTGGTTGTACAACTAACAGAAGACCTCATGCTAACGTGGATTGATGCAAGATCATCACTACACCTCATCACGCGCCAGTCAACTAATTCGCATGGTGCGCATTCAATAAAGGCGGAGACGTCGCCCTTTCATTTTTCCTCGAGAATCTAAAGCGTGATCTAGGCATTTATTGATGACAAGATGGATGAGATAATTGTGCATTCACACAAGATGGATATAAGGTCCCCATTAAGTGGTTGATGGCAGAAGGGATTTGCATCAGATTTGGAGCATATTTCCATCATTTTAATTTGTCCTTTTGACAGGCATTTTGAATGGTGATTTGACACCACTAGTTTAGCTTGCGAGGGGAGCTCATTGATCCCCTCTTGTATAAATTGTTGTATTGTTTCCAAGTAATGGTTGTTGGTTGTAAGTTAGCTAAGGAAGAGTTGGCCAAGAGGTGGGTGCATAGAGAATAGGGAGAGAAATACAAAGAGCCGAGACCCGGTTGTAGCTCAGACTCCACTATTGTAATTTGACGTTCCACCATTAATAGAAATGACAGTCTTTCCTATTTTAAATTTCCATGTAATGGATGTTGCATTATGAATGTCATTTACATCCATTTGAATTGTAGATGAATGTTAGAAATCGTCTGCAGGGATAGAGATACATTTTTCTATCCGCGAGTGTGTTGAGTTAAGTTTGGTTCTCTAGGATAAGTGCAAGGAGTGCACGACCGAGGGTGGAAAATATGTAAGTCGACGCAAGGAGTGTGTGTCTAAACTTAGTGGAGTCAGAAGTGAAACTGTCGGGAGGGCATACCAGATTAATTCACAGACTCAGGGATAAATTTCAAGGTGGTTAAGTACCTTGGAAAGAAAGACTATGTGGGAGGAGGCACAGTTCAGAGTTACTGAACACTATGAAACACTTTTCCAAGAGGGCATCAAGTTGGTGCAAGTGTGTACAAGGACAACATAGTTGAAAGTGTTGGAACCCTTAAGAAAATCCCAGAATTACTGAACATTCTGAGGAAGGAAGGCTTTGCAAGAGTGCATCGACAAAGGAAAGGAGATGCCTTAAACCCTTCAAGAAAGCAAAGGGAGAGGTCATCGAACAACCTAGCCAAGTGCAAGGAGTATGCCCAAGATATTGTAATTCCATATTACAATCTCAGGAGGAAGAGCAAGACTTTCTAGGAGGGCATGGGAAAGTTCACAAAGGAACAGTGAGGTTTGAAGGTTTTCAAGCCGAGCAAAATCGCAGAAGAGTCTGCGTAGAGTTCTGGAAGGAGTGCAGAAGAAGTTCGAGAATAGCCTAAGTATCTAAAGGTAAATTTGAGCTAAGTGTGAAAAGGAGTTGGGAACTTGCTGAAGTCCAGAAGACAGTAAAATCGTCGACGAGGAGGAGACAGGTGTCAGAAGATAAAGAGGTTTGGGAGAAGGAACTTCAGAAAGTCTGCCAAGATCAGATAGAGGTCGTCACGAAGTCAAGAGGCACAAAATAATTCTAGACCATTGGATCCAGAGGGCACGTGGCAGAGATCCACACAGTTTGGGATAAGTCGAAGAGAGAATACCCGAACAGCTAGGAGAAGGGAGGACTCGTGAAGTCCGAACTCATGAATTTATCACAGTCATTGATCGCGAGAGGAACGTGGACCATAGATCTAGTCCTGAAGAGTTTGTCATTCGGAAATCGGGAAAGAGGAGAAATTCGCTCACGAAAATCCCAAAGTGTGGGATCGCGAAGAGCGCTGACCCACGGTCATAGTCCGTGGTCACACCAAGGAGGGAGTCTAGTACAGAGAGCTAGCGTTGTTAGCGTTAATACTTGGGGAGCGCTAAGGAGAGGGTCCGCAGGTGCCACACCACTTGCGCTAGAGAAAGAAGGACCTGTGATAGAGTTTCAGGTTCCAAGGAGGAATCTAAGGAGTCTCTTCAACTTAGTGCAACGAACAATCCTAGACTGAGAGGTCAACTTCGTTAGATTGGTATCAGAGCGAGTTTTTGTCTATAGATTTCAGGTGAAGGAGAAGCTGGAGATGCTCTCAGTTGCAGGGTGAACAACAGACTTTCTAGGAGGGTAGGTAGAAGGTGATGATGGCTACTAAAGGCCATAAGTGTGGTCGAGGATCAAACTACAAGGTGAAAAGAAAGGTGGATATAAACAAGGAGCTTAGTGAAATCCAATCCTAGATGGAGACGCTAGCATTCAAGATGCAGCAGGAGGCAAGGGTATGTTGGAGGTATGAATGGCCCTTGAAGAGAGAAGTTGAGTGGCAAGTTCAGAAGTTGTTGGCTAGAGGGAAACAACATATGTTAAAAAGGTGGTTGAGGCAAGTTGAATCCCTCGGTCATAAGGGAAATATATCTGGCAATGGTCTCGTAGGTTTCCAGGTGGTCAATGTGAAGAGGTCAATGGATCCCATAGACTATCAAGTGGGAAGAGGAGACATCCCATATTTCCAAATGGGAAAGGGAGAAGAGATGAGCTCAATTGAGTGTTCACGTCAGTAGAGGGAGTTGACAGATGAAGAGGAGGCAGAAGAAAGACCTCGCTCAGATGAAGACTCACGCGGGATTGTGAGTCGTGTGGATGAAGACGATGAGAATTTGAAAACTTTCGTCATCGAGGAAAAGGATCAGAGGACTGTTCTGATCATTGGAGGAGTCGAGATATTCCTACCAAGCAGTCGAGGAGAGGCTAGCATAGAAGTTGCAGAGGAAACAGAAGAACAACAAGATGAGATTGTCGTGAAGGAGGAGGAACATATACTGAAATCTATCCCAACAGAAGAACGCCCTATTGAGTTACTCACTCATTGGGAGTTAGAGTTAAAGGCACTAGAGGATTGGCTAAACAATCCAGAACCAAAAGGTGGCTGCCAGGAGATAGCCATGCCAGAGGAGACACACCAGCATATGGAATAGCTAGGGGAATTTGGAATAGAAGCATTCGAGAAACTGACAGGGAGCAATCTGTTAGAGGAGGTAGTTGAAAAAAAAATTAGTGGTGAGATTGCAGAAGTGAAGGATGCAGCAGATTGGAAAGCTAAGGCCACAAGAGATGAAGGAGATAACTTGGGAGATCAATTTGATTTGCCCAAAGACAAGGAAGAAGTGCAGCGAGCTAGTCTGCAACAGAAGAGCCGGCCGATGGAACAACTAGACGAGGTGGTTGAGGAGATGAGGAAGCTGATTTTGGAATCGACAGAGGAAGTGGTCAACACGACGAAGCTGGATGAAAGGAAAAATTCACAAGCAGTGGGGATGATGTAGGAGTAGCAACAACGAAGCAGAGGAGTCGAGATACAGATCCAAGAGAAATTTTGGGATCTAGGAGGATTTCAACCATGCTAGAAAGCTCATGAGCAAGAGCTCATGATTTTTGTAGCCGTAGAGTATGATGCAGGAGCATTGCTCCACCTCAGCATGTGTTAGTCAACTAATTCGCATGGTGCACATTCAAGAAAGGGTGAGACATCGCCCTTTCATTTTGCCTCGAGAATCCAAAGCGTGATCCAATCATTTATTGATGAAAAGCTGGATGAGTGAATTGTGCATTTGCACAAGCTGGAGATAAGTTCACCATTAAGTGGTTGACGGTAGAAGGGATCTGCATCCGATTTGGAGCATATTTCCATCATTTTAATTTGCCCTTTCGACAAGCATTTTGAATGGTGATTTGACACCACTAGTTTAGCTTGCGAGGGAAGCTCTTTGAGACCCTCTTGTATAAATTGTTGTATTATTTCCAAGTAATGGTTGTTGGTTGTAAGTTAGATAATGAAGTGTTAGCCAAGAGGCAAGTGCATAGAGGATAGGGAGAGAAATACAGAGAGTTGAGACTCAGTTGTAGCTCAGACTCCACTATTGTAATTTGATGTTCCACCATTAATAGAAATGATAGTCTTTCCTGTTTTAAATTTCTATGTAATGGATGTTGCATTATGAATATCATTTACATGCATTTGAATTGTAGATGAATGTTAGAAATCATCTGCAGGGATAAAGATGCAGTTTTCTATCCACGAGTGTGTTGAGTTAAGTTTGGTTCTCTAGGCTAAGTGCAAGGAGTGTGTGACAGAGGGTGGAAACTCTGTAAGCCGACGCAAGGAGTGCATGTCTAAACTCAGTGGAGTCAGAAGAAAAACTGTCAGGAGGGCATACCATATTAATTCATAGACTCAGGTAGAAATTTCAAGGTGGTTAAGTACCTTAGAAAGAAAGACTCTGTGGGAGGAGGCACAGTTCAGAGCTACTAAACACTTTGAAACACTCTTCCAGGAGGGCATTGAGTTGGTGCAAGTGTGCACAAGGACAACATAGTTGAAAGTGTTGGAACCCTTAAGAGAATCCCATAATTACTTAACATTCTGAGGAAGGAAGGCTTTGCAAGAGTGCATCGACAAAGGAAAGGAGATGCCTTAAACCCTTCAGGAAAGCAAAGGGAGAGGTTGTCGAACAGCCTAGCCAAGAGCAAGGAGTATGCCCGAGATATTGTAAGTCCATATTACAACCTCAGGAGGAAGAGCGAGACTTTCCAGGAGGGCATGGGAAAGTTCACAAAGGAACAATGAGCTTTGAAGGTATTCAATCTGAGAAAAATTGCAGAATAGTCTACACAAAGTTCTGCAAGGAGTGTAGAAGAAGTTTGAGAACAACCTAAGTATCGAAAGGTAAATTTGCACTAAGTGTGCAAAGGAGTCGGGAACCTGTCGAAGTCCCGAAGACAGTAAAATCATCGTCGAGGAGGAGACAAGTGTTAGAAGATGAAGAGGTTCAGGAGAAGGAACTTCGGAAAGTCTGCCAAGAGTAGATAGAGGTCATTGTGAAATCAAGAGGCGCGAAGTAATTCTGACCGTTGGATCTAGAGGGCACGTGGTAGAGATCCACACAATTCAGGATAAGTCAAAGAGAGAATACCCGAGGAGCTAGGAGAAGGGAGGACTCATGAAGTCCGAACTCGCGAATTGACCACAGTCGGTGATCGCAAGAGGAACGTGGACCGTAGATCTGGTCCTAAAGAGTTCGTCGATTCAAAAATCGGGAAAGAGGAGCAAGTTGCTCGTGAAAGTCTCGAAGCACGGGATCGCAAAGAGAGATGACCCATAGTCATAGTCCGTGGTCACACCAAGGAGGGATTCTAGTACAGAGAGCTAGCGTCGTTAGCATTAAGACTTGGAGAGTGCCAAGGAGAGGGTCTGTGGGTGCCACACCACCTGCTCTAGAGAAAGAAGGACCTGTGATAGAGTTTTGGGTTCCAAGGAGGAATCCTAGGAGTTTCTTTAATTTAGTGCAACGAACAATACTAGACCGGGAGGTCGACGTCATCATGGATGCATGATAGGCTGCCATGTGTCAACCATAAATGGCATTTTTGGGGGTCCATGTGGTCCAATAAAAAAGTGCCATGTGTCATCTATATGGATGATATGGAATCTGTATGATGGCATGGAAGGTACATTTGGAAACCAAGTGGCAGATCTGTATAGGTATAGGTGGCAGGTGACATGGAAAGGGTTGATGCATGCAACATGTGGACCAATCAAAGAGTGCCACATGGCACTCTATGATTGGCCAATAATGGCTAAGGGAGAATAAAATTCATTGGCTTGGATGGGAATCAAACCCATGAACTATGGGGGAATATCGGTAGCATATTCCAACGACTTAGAAAATAATCCCTTACCAGTGCACCACATGTGCTATTTGTTATAACTAACATTAAATGTTTTATTTAAGTTTGGTTAAAACAACTCGAGAATAAAGGGGCTGGGTTAGGCCGACTTTAGCCTATATAAACTCAGTGCCTGGCCTGCATAAAACATGGAAATATATGGAAAATAAAGGGCTTGCATATAATTTTGTGTCAAGTTCATAATTTTATCTCTTTTTCCATGCAAGAGGTGTCCCTCTTTTGCATTTGTCTCGTTTTGTGTGCCATATAGTTCTTTGAGGGAAGTATAGGGTGTTTATACTCATTTTTCTCATAATTTTGAGAGGAATATGATGGTGATGTCTATTTTGTGTAAAAATGATTTGTATGAAAAGTATTAGTCCAATTTGTCATGTATGAGACCCATAGTCTTGTTATGCGTTCAAAAAGGGGCTTTTTCGGCACTGGTTCAAAACATAGTCAAGTTTATACTCATTTTTCTCAGAATTTCGTGAGGAATTCAGCAATGTCCTCTATTTTTGGGATTGAGTAGAAAAATTGAATATTGACATCAAAGTTGGCATTGTAATTTTGGTATTTTGAGAATTAATAAAACCGGTCTATTTCTCTCTATTTTGGCACTCATTATTTCTGCAAGTTATATTTATCAGTTAATGAAGTTTATGGATAATTAAGACATTCATGTGATATTTTGAAAATGGTCAATTCGACCTTCAATTTCTCGAATCTGGTCAGATGTTTATGTGTATTTATGAACTAATTGACATCTAAGGATTTTTGGGTTGAATTGGTATCAAAGTTTGTTAATATTTTGGATCAAGTTGGTATCATGACTCGTTTGGTATTTTCATATCACATGGTATCAGAGAAAGGTTTGATGTTTATTTTCAAGTGAATGCTTACGAGGTCCAGACTCAAGCTTGGTGAAGGATCGCTTGAAGAGTACATTCCTGAGATTGGTTCGAGGTGTGCATTTCAAAAGCAAGAAATGGCTTCAACAAAAGATAGGGATTCTTCTAATCCAAATCCTTTCGATACTAAACAGGCATTATTTTCTGCATTCATGGAAATGAAATCCATAGTAGAAGAAATGTATGAGGATCGAAAGAAGGCCAAGAGAAATGGTAGTAAAATCAAAGGAAATCCACATAACTTCGAGAAGCAATCGAAGTAAAAAGATAAGTGTAAGAAGGAAGCTACAGTGAAGAAGGATGAAGAGAAGAATCCTACATGTTCTCACTGTGAGAATAAAGGACATGATGAGAAGCATTGTTGGAAGTTGCATCCAGAATTGAAACCGAAGTGGGCTTAGCCTAGAAAGGGTAAATTGAATACCATGACCATAGTTCAGGATCTTGGATAAGATTCTGAGGATGAAACCAAGGTTACAGCTATGAGAATCAAAGGTAAATATTTTTTTTCAAGTTTTGGTTCATGTACTTCTTCTGAAAAGTTTAAAGTAATCCCTGATGGAAGGCAAAGAAATGACTTGTTTCATTTACAAGTTATCTCAAAGCACACTAAGATTGATACACTTGTTGATAATGGATCACAAGTAAATCTTAAGTCAGATCAAGTTGTTCATAATTTGGGATTGGAAACTAGGCCCCATCTGAGACCATATCCTTTGGAATGGATTTGTGATAATGATTAGGTACAGGTAACTAAGCAATGCAAGTTACAGTTTGTGATCACATCTAGTTTCATTGATGAGGTAGAGTTGGACGTGGTTCCACTTAACATTTGCGGGATGGTTTTGGAAAGTCCATACTTGTATGACAGGAAGGCCATTTTCTACAGGGAACAAAACAAGTATCATCTTTTCAAGGATGGGATTAAGTTCATTGTGAGAGATCATCAAATAAAGACTAATTTGGCAGTTGTCACTACAAGGCACATGCTAGTTAATACTAGTATCTAAGATTCAAATTTACAACCTATGGTTGAAAGAAGAGTGGGTCCTTTAGTTGATATTGTTCATGTTAAGAAGGGAAAATATGTTGATGGTTCATTCTCTTTCACATCTATATATTCAGTTGTGTTGTTTATTTTATTTCTAATCAGTGGAGTATGGTTAGTCGCTACAATAATGAATGGCGTAGTTTGTGAATTTAAGGGAACGGTTAACTTGGTTAGCAATGTTGTTTCAGTCTTCATTATTGATGTGATGAGTCAGGTGCTCGTTATCCAAGTAGGATGGATGGATGATACTGGACAAGTGAGGCAACAATATCCTCACTTCATTTTTGAATGATCCATAATTTTGGAGGTCCTAAAGTTCTTCAGTGGGGAGGTGTAATCCAGGAGGATCCAGAACGCTCAAAAGAGGTCCAGGAAGATCCAAAATTCTCAAAAATTATTCTTCTAAAATGAATTCATTGCATATATCTTGGTGATATATTTCCAACAGTGCAAAAATCACCTCAAACGAAGTTCGTATGCAAAGGTTATGGTCAGTCAAAGTTTGGTCAAACCAAGGCAAAAGTCAAAGTATGGGTTCCATATGGAAACCCCACGGGTTGCCCCGTGGACATTCCATATAGGTTGTACAACTGATATATGACATCATGTAGATATCAGGATGGTGACGTGGCAGCACAACAGACTACCACGTGTCACCCGGAAATGGCATTTTTTGGGGGTCCATGTGGACCAATAAAAAAGTGTCGGGGTGCCACGTGGCCAGTCTGTATAGGTCGTACAATTGACAGATGAAATCATGTTGATGTCATCATGGTGATGTGGCAGCTCGATAGACTACCACGTGTCACAGCCCGACAGACTACCACGTGTCACCCAGAAACGACATTTTTGGGGGTCCATGTGGACCAATAAAAAAGTGCCACATGTTATATGTACAGATGACATGGAAGGTACAGTTGGCATCGAAGTGGAAAATCCATACAGGTACAGGTGGAAAGGTTCTGATGCAGGAAATAGGTGGAACAATCAGAGAGTGCCACATGGCACTCTCTGATTGGAAAATAGTGGCAAAGGGAGATTAAAATTCATTGGCTTGGATCGAAATCAAACCCATGACATATGGGGGAATATTACGAGCATATTCCAATGATTTAAAAAATATTCCCTTACCAATTCACCGCATGTGTTGGTTTTTATAACTAACACTAAATATTGTATTTAAGTTTGGTTAAAATAGCCCGAGAATAAAGGGGCTCGGTTAGGCCGACTTTGGCCTATTTAAACTCAGCGACCATCCTGCATACGACATGGAAATGCATGCCAAAGAAAGGGAAAGCATGGAATTTCATTCCAAGTTCATAATTTTTCCTTCTTTTACGTGCAAGAGGTGTCCCTCTTTTGGGTTTGTCTCATTTTTTGTGCCATAGAGTTCTTTGAGGGAAGTATAGGGTGTTTATACTCATTTTTCTCATAATTTTGAGAGGAATCTGATTGTGATGTCTATTTTGTGTAAAAATGTTATGTATGAAAATTCTTAGTCCAATTTGTCATGTATGAGACCCATAGTCTCGTTATGCGTGCAAAAGGGGCTTTTTCGGCATCGATTCATAACATAGTCAAGTTTATTCTCATTTTTCTCATAATTTCGTGAGGAATTTAGTAATGGCCTATGTTTCTAGGAATGAGTAGTACAATTGAAGAGTGACTTCAAATTTAGCATTGTAATCCCATTTATGTAATTTTGGCATTTTGAGAATTAATAAAAGCAGTTTATTTCTCTCTATTGAGGTACTCATTATTTCCACAAGTTATATTTATCAGTTAATGAAGTTTATGGATAGGTAAGATATTCACAAGATATTTTGAAAATAGTCAAGTCGATCTTCAATTTCCCAAATCTGGTCGGATGTTTGTTTGTATTTATATACTAATTGACATCTAAGGATTTTCGGGCTAAATTGGTCTCAGAATTTGTTGATATTTTGGATCAAGTTGGTATCAAAACTCGTTTGGTATTTTCAAATCAAGTATGCATTACCACTTTCCCATCAATGTCAAATTGTGGCATCTTCATTTAAAATTTGATGTAGGTTGATGGTTTTTCATTTTTGGTGACCTTGAAGGGGTAGTGTCTTTCATTCTAAACTCATCTTTTTTCTCGCCAAGGCCCTTAAGATCCACAAGAACTTTCCTTAGTTTTTGTAAAGACACAATATCACAGTTGCTTTTGTAAAAATATTGAAACTTTTTTGCAACTATTCCTAAGTCATTTCTCAATTGAGTGTAGCTCAAGTGGCTAAGAAAGAAATGTGTTGTCTCCCCCACCCAAGTTCAAATTCCACTTCGTGATATGTTTTATCTTAGTGAGCCAATTGTTATTGAGATGTTGAGTTGACCTTGAGCCTTGAAGAATATAGTTTACTCTGGGTACCATCCTCAAAATGAGGGGAAGTGCCTAGTGGGTTTCCCCGAGAAATGCATTACATGGGAAAACAAAACTCTACCTAAGTCACATATTTATATTTTCTTACTTTGTATTATTTTTGTGGTTTTTTGGGGAGGTGGGGGGCACACATAGAAAGAGCACAAATTGATAAAGGTATGATACCAACTTGTAGTTTTCTAATGCCCGGAATGAAATATAACTACGATAAAGAGCATAGAAAATAAGGAAAAGAGTGGGGGCACCTACACACCCAAAGGTGGTTTTCACCCAAATCATAAGATATGGAAAAATATGTCTAAAGTAAAAATAAAAAACTAGTTGATTTGCATCGATAAAATTTTAAGACATACATATCAAGAGTTGGCAGGGGCTATTTTTTCAAAGGTAAACCTTGTTGGTAAACTTAAGGGATTATTCCCCGCATTCATCGATGATACCTAGTTGTTGGCATAAACTAATGCACATAACCCAGGGGGATTCGAACAAAGCACTAGTCAAGACCAAAACTATTGGATTTGTATTCATAAAATGATAAGAGATACATATGGGTGGGGGGGGATTTTTTCCAAGGAAAACCTCACCGGGAAACCAAACGGATTCTCCCATAGATGGTATCCCTAGTAATATAGTTTTTGCATACTAGTGTACCTATCTGAGGTGGATTTGAAATGAACACTTGTTGACACGAAACTAGCCAAATACCTAATAACATTGATGACAACCAGTTGAGCCAACCCCTTAGGCTATGGAGGGGGCTATTAATATCAATAAAGTAGAAAAAATAGTTTAAAAACTCTAACTTTATATTCAATTCACTAATAAGACTCGTTATGTCCCTTATTATATAATTATTTTTTTTAATGTAGCATTATTACAAAATCATGAGCATACACAAAATAATGCATGTGCACGTAGATTATAAGACCTAATAATGATATTGCGAATATAAGGTACAAAACAAGTTTACTATATTCAAGGTGGTAAGAAAGGTGTTCTTGTGCCATTATATGGAGAGTTGACATGCCTAAAAAAGGAGTCTAAGATGAGAGTCTATGTGAGGACAAACTTGTTCTTTCACTGATTTCATCATCACACATCCTCTAGCCCATATTGAAATATCTAAAATTCTAGTCATACCAATTCATGCATTTGGGAATAACACATTGGAAGGACTCTGCTCTTAATCCTCAATTATCTATAGTTGAATAAAGAGTTTTCTTGAAGGAAAGAACTAGTATCCTTTAGCTAAGGTATGAGCATGGAAATTTGTATTTACAAATTGGCACACTAGTTTGTACAATACCTTATTCATTGTAAAATACTTCCTAAGCTTCATAAAACAAACCCAATCACCAAAAATCCATAGCAACTCAGTAGTGCTCTCTCTACAACCGCATCCCTCTCTATTTAACCATATTTTAAACTTCATGAAGCCTACAATTTGTTATCATTATAGGTGGAAGATGAAGCATACTCGATGCAACTAATATTTTGTTAACTACCATTTGTTCATTTTTTGTTTGTGGAATGTTAGGCAGGCATGTAGAGAGTGCATAAAAATTTTTAGAGTTGTGGGCATATTGGGGTCATTTTTTATACAAAATCGGTGCAACATACATTCACAAGTCACAACAAAGATAAGCGGGAGAAAAAAATAGATTTTGTTCTAAATGGGAATCCATAATGCAAGGTCTAATATAAATTGAGTTTGAACTATGATAGGACATAGTATGCAGGAAGCAATATATTTTTGGATCATGTGGCCAAGTAGGAGTAAGGGGAGATACTCATCTCAAGGATTCATGTAGCATGAAACATTATTAAACAGTATATCATCTCAATCTATAGTTGGTTTGTGCAATAAACATCTTATATGTAGTGAACATCGAGGTGTTAGACTATCAAATTGATAAGGATCAAGGGTGGTGGGAATATCATTAGCACATTATAAGCCTCTAAGGTTTAAGAGGTTATGTGGGGTGTAGCAATAATATAAAACAAATGCAGAAATAAAACACAGAAGATACAAAATACAATAGAGACACAGATATACATGGTTCACCCAATATGGGCTACATCCACCAGAGAAATTGGCAGGTCCTTCCTTTATTATTATCTAGCAAATGAAGGGATACAACCTACAACACACCCATTGTAACTTCCTCTTCTTTCTCTCACAATATCCTCTCTCATAATACAATATTCACACACATCCCCATTGCAATACAATTCCCTCATACATAAAATAGGGTTTCCTTCTAGGGAAAAAAAAAACCCTAACATAACTTCTACCATCATATCAACAACCTAATGATGAATAGTCTAGATTGACTATGAAATTACAATATTTTACAAGGAAATTTTCCCAAAATTTTCTCTTTGAGGGGGCTCTATAAAGTGTCATCACCCCCCTGGAAATAGATGTGGGAGGGAAATCCCCCCTCACACCCCCCTCATCAGGAAATGGGATCCAAACACAGCTGCAACAAGACCTCTGGATCAAGAAGATAATCAAGCTCCACAACCAACAATCTCCCACTTGGAAACTGATCACAACAACTCCACTGTTGTTGTACCTATTAGACTATGATCCACCTTAGACTTAGAAATGTTTTCATATTCACCTTCATGCTTTAAGGCCAACTCAAACTGAGTAGGCACCCAACTTCTCCCTTGTTACTACCTTTGTTAACATGCCTGTAGAATTTTGGCTAGTATGTATCTTTTCTAACTTCAAATATCCATCTTCCAAAATGGTCATATGAAATGGTACTTGAGTTGTATATGTTTAGTCTTAGAATGGAAGGTTGATTTATTTTCAATATGAATGGCACTCTACCTATCACAATACAACCTGCTATTCTCTTGTTGCTTTCTCAATTCCTCCATAAACCTCTGTAACCAAATCATCTCTTTACTAGCATATGTAGCAGCAACATGCTCTACTTCCATTGTTGAAATTGCAACAACCTTTTTCAATTTTGAAATCCAACTTATTGTTGTTCCACCTACATTAAAAACATACCTTGTGGTGCTCAACCTGTTGTCTTTATCAACTATCATATATGAATCAACATATCCCTATAAAATAGTGTTTGAACCTCTAAAACATAATGCATGTGTAGTAGTATCTCTCAAATACTTGATAATCCACTTTACTACCTCCCAATGTTCTTTACCTGGATTGTTCATATACCTTCTCACAACTCCCACCGCATGTGCAATTTCTAGTCTTGTGCACACCATCACATACATCAAGCTACCAATTGTTGATGAATAAGGGACCATCAACATGTATTATATCTGCTCTTGTGTCTTGGGACACATTTCCTTAGTTAATTTGAAATGGCTTACCAAAGGTGTACTAACTAGTTTTGCATTCTATGTTCTAAACCTCTCCAACACCTTCTCTATGTACTCACCCTGAGACAATATCAATTTGTGATTTTTCATGTCTCTTGTTATTCTCATACCAAGGATTTTCTTTGCAGCACCCAAATCCTTCAACGCAAATGAATTATCTAATTTCCTTTTGAGCACATTTATATCATGCATGTTAGACCCCACAACAAGCATGTCATCTATGTACAATAGAAAGATAATATAGCTTCCATTTTTTATCCTCTTAAAATAAACACAGTGAGCAAAATGGCATCTACTATAACCTTATTTTGTCATAAACTTGTCAAACTTCAAATGTCAATACCTTAAAGCTTGCTTTAGGCCATACAATATCTTCTTCAACCTACATACCAAATTCTCCTTCCCTTTGACCTCATACCCCTATGGATATTTCATATAAATCTCTTCCTCGAAATCCCCATGGAGAAAAGTTGTTTTTTCATCTAATTGTTCAAGATGCAAATCTTCTACTACCATAAGACTTAAAATATTCCTAATTGATGTCATTTTAACAAAAGTATAAAATATTTCATCAAAATATATACCTTTCTTATGTGCAAACCCATTTACAATAAGTCTCGCCTTGTACTACTTGTTGTCTCCATTTTCTTCCTTCAACCTTTAAACCCATTTATTCTACAATGCCCTTTTTCCTCCAGAAAATTTAACCAAGTCCCAAGTTTGGTTATTACCAAGAAGTCAATTTCCTCTTTCATGCCTTGCTCCCACTTCTTTTTAGTGTCTACCTACATTGCCTCTTTATAAATTTTTGGTTCACTAGAATCAACCAACAATAAATAATACAATGAAGGAGAGTATTGTTCAGGGAATCTGCTTAACTTAGTAGATATTCTAACAACATTTGCAGGAGTTTAAGGTACCTGCTACTCTTGTTGTTGTACATTTTTATTTTATGGTACCTTTGGAATTTCATTTTCTTTTATTTCATCAAACACTATGTATTTTGTGTTTTCCTTTTCCTATTTATTTCCCTGCAACTAATCTTTGTACATGACCCTTTCATTGAATACCACATCTCTACTTCTAATGATTTTGTGATTTTCATAATCTCATAAGAGATAACCAAAATCATTAACATCGTACCCAATAAATAGACACTTCTTGGATTTTTCCTCAAGCTTTGTTCTATTTTCTTTATCAATATGGACAAATGCTTCACAACCGAAAGTCTTCATAAATGAGTAATTTACATTTTTACCTGTCCATGCCTCCTATAGAATGCCACTATCCAAGCAGCTTGAAGGCCCTCTATTTATTAAGTAAACAATAGTATCTACAACATCTACCCAAAACTGTAAGGGAAACCCTGCATGCAATCTCATACTCCTTGCACATTCCATGATTGTCATGTTCATCCTTTATGACACACCATTTTCTTATGGTGTTCCTAGAATTGTCTTCTCTCTACAAATCCCATGGTATGAACGGTAATTAGCAAACTCCTTGCTACATTATTCACCTCCATTATCTTATATGAGAAACTTCAACCCCTTTCTTGTCTCATTCTCAACCAAACCTTTCCATTTCTTAAAAGTGTCAAAAACATCATATTTTTGTCGAATGCAATAAACCCAAGTTTTCCTAGTTGCATCATCAATAAAAGTAACATAATAACAAGAGCCACCAAGAGATGATACTTGATATTGTCCACATGCATATTTATGCACAAGCTCTAACTTTTCACTCTTATTTTCCTTCTCAACTCTAATAAATGTGACTCTCTTATGTTTTCCATAAACACAGTGCTCACAGAAATCCAAATCAACTTGTTTAAGATCAGGCAACAAATTCCTTTGTGGAGTATCTGCATCCCCTTTTCACTCATGTGTCCAAGCCTATGATGACACAGTGTTGTATCCACTCCTATATAAGCTAAAGAGATAGAAGAGTCAACATTACCAGTACATAAATACAATGAACCTACCTTCTCTCCTTTTACTATTACCAATGACCCGTTAGTGACCTTCCACGCCTTTTCTGTAAATGTAGATATACAACTTTCACTTCCCAACTGTCATATTGAAATTGGATTTCTTCTCAAATATGGAACATGCCTCACCTATTTCAGTAACCATTGGTTTCCATTCTTTAACTTCATTTGTACCTTACCCATTCCAACACTTTTACATGGTTCATCATCACCCAAATAAACCTGTCCAAAATCACCTTGAACATAATCTTGAAAATATTTCCTATGGGGTGTGGCATGAAATGAAGCCCCTAAATCTAATACCCAAGAATCAATAATATTTTCTAAAAAAAGAATCAAAGCATATTGTAACACATGACTTGCTACATTTACTTCCTGAGTTTTCTCCTCATGTCCATCTCCTTATTTCTTTGGAGATTTGCAGTCTTTCTGCAGATGTCATTTCTTCCCACAATTCCAGCACTCAATATTTTTTAGTCTATATTTGGATCTTCTCTTCCTAGACTTCCTGTATGTCCTTAGGTTCTTTCATATGTCCCTTTGTCCTCCCCTGTTCTCCATGGTCAATGCATTACCTGATGTCTCACCTATGCTTTTCTGTCGCATTTCCTCACTAAGGATAACAACAACAACATCATCCAATTTAAGAGTGTTTGAACTGGAGACAGAGTTACTTCCAACCATGACCAAGTTGTTCCATCTTTCTGGCAATGAGCACAAGATGAGAAGACCCCTAACCTCATCATCAAAGTTCACTCCTACAGAACTTAGCTGGTTAGTAACTGTATTAAATTCATTTAAATGATCTGCAACAAACCCACCTTCTGACATCTTCATATTAAATAATCACTTCATTAGAAATATCTTGTTGGAGGCCGAAGGTTTTTCATATAGTTTGTTCAATTCCTTTATCATATCCTCCATTGTCTTTTCTTTTGAAATATTGAAGGCCATCAATGCTACCAAGCACAGTCATATCATTCCCAATTCATTTCTATCAAGAACCTCCCATTCTCTATCCTTCGTACTCGTCGGTTTCTTTTCTTTTCCACCCAACGGTAGGAAAATATCCTTCTAATGTAGATAGTCTTCCATTTACATCTTCCATAACTAGTAATTTTGGCCATTAAATTTCTCGACCCTAAACTCTCCATCTTCCGCCATTTCTCCCACTCAAATCAAGAACCCTCTTTTCCTGTGAGCTACCTTTCGCTTTGATACTAATTGTTAGAAAAAAGAGAATTGCAGAGAAATAATATAAAATAGATACAGAAATAAAACACAAATTATACACAATACAATAGAGACTTAGATATACATGGTTCACCCAATATGGGCTACGTCCACCAAAGAAATTTCCAGGTCCTTCCTTTATTATTATACAACAAATGAAGGGCTACAACCTACAACACACCCACTGTAACTTCCTCTTATTTCTCTCATAGTATCCTCTCTCAAAATACAATATTCACACACATCCCCACCGCAATAAAACTCCCTCATACATAAAAGAGGGTTCCCTTCTAGGGAAAAAAAACCCCTAACATAACTTCTACCATTATATCAACGACCTAGTGATGAACAGTCTAGATTGACTACAGAGTTACAATATTTTACAAGGAAATTTTCCCAAAAAGTTCTCTTTGGGGGCGTTGGCCCCAAACCCCTGCCGAAGGGGGGGATCCATAAAGTGTCCCACCCCCTGGGACCCCTTGGCGAAAAACGTAGGGGGGAAATCCCCCCAGCGGCCCTCTATTAAGAAATGGGATCCAAACACGACTAAAAAAAGACCTCTGAGTCGGGAAGATAATCAAGCTCCACAACCAACAGTGCTTGGAGCCTAAGAAGAGTTTGGATTGTGTTTAGAGGAGGGTGAGGCACAAAGGTTGGTGGAATTGCAGAAGTGCTAGGCCAACATGTGTTCTTGAAGGAAAGTTTATATGTGGTTCAGCGGGAAGTGTGCAATGTGTGTAAATTCATAATTGCAAATCATCCAACCGATAACTAACTTCAAGTAAAAACTCACAAACTTTGGAAATCTTCTCTAGAGTTTGTGGTGGGTTGCAATAACACGAATATTAAGAGGTAAAGAAAAAATAAATTGACTAAAATGATATGTACCTTTTATGTCAACCCATTAGGGTGGTGATGGAGCATATTAGTCAATGTCAACAAATTCTTCGAAAAGGTTTTATAGCTCAAAGAAGGATGGGGAACAAGCATACCCCACCATCACAAAGCTTCTCAATGAAGAGTACAAACAAATTAGCTACAATGAAACTCATTGGTCATGTTCTCCATGGAATTGAACACAAAGGAATTGTTCATCAAAATCAAGTGTTCAGTTTTGTTATTCACTACATTATGTACTCAATAGATCTGAAATGGAATATAGATATTAAAGCTCTTAACTTTAGAAATAAACAAAATAATTCACACAAAATAATCAACATGATAATGTAGAGAAAACCCTTGAGGAAGGGTGACACCATATATTATTCCTTAGGGAAGAAATGAACTCCACGGGAAATCCTTGCTTGCTACAATTACAATATTATTCACCATATCTCTATTACATTGCTTCTACTTGTTTATCATACTATTTACCTCCTAGAAACATTATGGAGAAGGAACATTCTAGAAGGTGCAACCTTCTAGTAAGCCTTCTCACATTTATTGCTTTCATAATATTACATAGGCCTTATTTACTAAAATGATCTCCATACATAGAAATACATAGCCATATATCTATTATTATTCTCCTTGGGTGCCTCCCTAGGTACACTACATTCCATCCCCCTTCTCATATTTCATCCTCGAAACATGGGAAGAAACCGTACAATATGATCCACTGATAAATTTAGCCACTTGGTACCAAGCACAAGCATCCATCCATCCTACTGAAATGTGAACATGGGTTCCAATTGCTTCCTTTCCACCTTGATCTTGAATTTGACTTCTCCTTGTTGTGCTACTTTGATATCTCCATGCATTGTTGTTATGCCTCCACGTGCCTCTCAATTGGTTTCTTTTGTGGTGCCATGTTGGGTCATAATAATTTTTTCGATGGTCATGCCCTTTCCTTGATGAATTTTGTTTCTCCAAGTGGTGTGGGTGTTGGTACACATCAACCTTAAAGCTCTTAGTTCTTCTTGCTTGTTCTCTTCAACATGGTGCTCCTTTTGAGTCATTGAACCCCTTGGCTTCTTTTTTATTTCCTTCTTGGGGATTTTATTCATATGTTGTTCTAGGCTCTATTGTTGACTCAACCTTATATTCTACAATTGTTTTCCTTGCAAGAACTTCTTTAGGTGCTTCTATGGGCCCTTCTAGACCAGGAAGAGAAATATTCTTCAATGCAATTTTCTTTTTCTTATACCAAATCTTCAAAAACTTATTTTGCACATTAACATTAAATGTACCAACTTATTCCATCTAAGGATATCCAAGAATAACATCCATATCATTCATATCTATGGCATGCAAATCAGAATGCAACACATATTTATCCATGGTGAGCTTCAAATATTTAAAAATTTGAACAATCTCACACTCAATTTGTGTTCTTTGGATATGGTGTGCAGGAACTTGCAATATGTTAACCAACTAAACATTGATAAAATTTTGTTGGCAACAAGGGTTAATAAAAACAATAACCTTTTTTTTATGAATACAGCCATGAACTTGTAATATAGAGTTGCCACATGAAAATAAACCCTTGTTGCTCCCTTTATCATTCTTATTATCATGAGACCATTTATTTAAAATCTCTTGTTCAAAGGCTTCATCTAAAATTTCTACCATCTTGTCAACATTGATAAACCTCCACCATTGGAAAGCACCACCTTTAAAACTTACATTAAATTTCCATTCATTTCTCCATATGGACTTCCTCTCTTTTATGTATTCTTCAATAATACAACTATCAAATTTTCCTGAAAAATAAAACATCTTGCTCAGAATAAATCTTCAACAAAAGCTAAGGTTTATAAGAAAATCACTCACTTTTCAATGGAGCTCCTTGAGGAAACTAAATTAAAATGGGCATAATTGTGACTATACTTCTCTGATTGGCTATTATGACCACAATTATGAAATTACATATCTACTTTGCATCTATCGACATTGGTTTGATTGAAATATGGGCACTCTAGAAAAAGATATTTGATCTAAAAATCGTGTTGTCGTCCTTGGGAAAACCCTAAAAAATTGTTGATTTTAAATTGCCAATAACTTCACTTTCCAAACTCCATTTTGGATGATATATTTTTTTTAAACTGGGTGTTTTTCTGAGAGGAACTCAATTATCCAACTAGTTTCTTCAAATTATCCTCATTAACTTTCATAAATTAATCTAAAGTGTGCCACCTTTTTTTTTCCTTGAAAATATGCAAAAAGAAAAAAATATTCTTCCCTTTTTTTGCCCAAGAAAGAACTTTGATACCAAATGTTATGTACTCAATAGATATGAAATAGAATATAGATATTAAATCTCTTAACTGTAGAAATAAACAAAAGCATTCACACAAAATAATCAACACAATAGTGTACAGAAAATCCTTGAGGTAGGGTAACACCATATATTATTCCTGAAGGAAAGAGTGCACTCTGCAAGCAATTCTTGCTTGCTATAATTACAATATTCTTTACCATATCTCTATTACATTGCTTCGAAAAAATTTATAGTATTATCTACATCCTAGGAACATTCTAGAGAATTAACATTCTAGTAGGTGGAACCTTCTAGTAAGCCTCTCACATTTATTGATTTCACGTTATTAAATAGGCCTAATTTACTAAAAATGGCTTCCATACATAGAAATACATAGCCATATATCTATTATTATTCTCCTCGGGTACCTTCATAGGTACACTACATTGATATCAAATGTTATGTGCATGAGATCTAAAAATAAAATTACATACAAAATATCCACGAATAAGATAGAAATTATCTGCACTTTATTATTATCAAAACCCTTGAGGTAGGGAAACACCTTATAATTGATCATTTTATGGAAGGAATCCACTTATGTTCACTTGCCTCTTTGAGGGGGCAACCTCCTAATGAGCTAAGCTCCAATTACAATAATATTCCACACCTCATAAGGAGGACTCTACCCTTACTTATAACTAGTTAAGAAACCCTAATAATAATAGCCTCCTAACTACCTAGTGGACCTTCTTTAATGAAGTCCCATTACATTTATTCAATACTATTATAGTGTGATTTATTTAATAAATACAAGCATAGTGAACCTAGTCCACCTTATATTGAATGACCTCCACTATTATAACTCTATTATAGGCCCTTT
>JZKD02S0168025.1:419665-431624 GCA_000966675.3 Picea glauca
CTCTTTGTCCAACACTTCAAATGGCCAGTTTGACAATCTAATCAAAACAAATGCCGTGAGTATATGGAACGATTGTCGGACACCAAATTCCAAAATTAAATTGCATGGTAACTTGAGGCATTCAATCCCGAGGAGGCAATGATGCACGCGGCCTCGTGAAAGCTGGAATATATATATATATATATATATATATATATATATATATAATCTGAACAGTGGAATGGATTGACTGAGCTTTATTACTCTGATTTCGAAACTCCATGGGATTGGCTGAACGAAGCGGTTTCATAAATTTTCTGATCTCAAAACTCTATGGGACTGGCCGAACGAAGCGGCTCCATAAATGCATCAGGGAAATCAAGCAATTGTACTCTCACCCATGATATCGGATGTTTATGTTTACGTATGTTATGTTTGTTCAGTTTTAATGAAATTGGATTTTTTTAAGTTATGCGTTTTATGGTAAACTGTTATGTTTGAATTCTTTTGATCAATTTTGAACGCACTGTATGAGAATTGCCTGTGACTCTTCAATTTTCTATGGTAATTGGTGTAGCATGTTAGAGATTTAACGCTCCTTCCCCTCCAGAGATTTCAAAGGGATCGCCATTACTACAATCTGGTCAAATTTGATTTGAGACAATAAGACTACAGTCTTTATTGATTTATTTTTCTCTGGTAGACAATGTCCAGGCCACAACAAACGCCATGTATATGTTTATTGGGATGAACATGATAATCGAGATCCATTTATAATACGTGTCAGCATTATATAACAACCGATATCTCTCGACTCGTTGCTTTTCCATACAAGCTTTCTCTTTTAGGTTTTGTTTGTAATCTTAGCGAAGGCATACAGATAGTTCTGCCCTAAAAAAAATTGCAATACAAAACAAAAGTCGTGTGAATTGTTGTCTATAATGCTCTCTAGCAAACAATATTCTTGCACACTTCTAAGCCAAATCAATTCTCTCCCTCGTTGGCTTCCTACAAACTTTGCCAAATTAGTTATTTGGCTCCTCCCTTTTGTATTGTGTTATGTTTATAACACTGACACTCATCACTCATCTGGACTCTTATCAGAAGATGAAAGTAAACAAAAACTTGTTTGAGGAAGAAATATGCATTAATTTCCATCCCTTCCAATTTGATATGGAATCCACATACAAATTCTGTAAGTTAATGTTATTATCTTGTTTCGAGGCTACAAAGAAACAAGAATTGTGGATCTTGAGAGCTGTTTGGAATCCACATACAAATTCTGTAAGTTAATGCTATTATCTTATTTCAAGGTTACAAAGAAACAATGAGCATTGTGGATCTTGAGAGCTGGGACATGGTATGCACAATGAACCCTCAAAATGAGCCTTTCAAATGTATTATTATTATATATTGATATTAGGGTGAGGTAATATAAGATTCTTTCCTAAACCTACATAATTACCTGCATTTTGAAGTTTCATAAAATGTCACAACCCCCCACACATATATATAATCACATACCTCACTATGTATCTATATATTCATAATCAACAAATATATACATTCATAATCACCTACATTCTTAAGGTTCATACAATGTCACAACCATATATATATATATATATATATATATATATATATAATATTCATAATCACCTACATTCTTAAGGTTTATAAAATGTCATAGCCCCATATATATATATATAGAGTGTGAGGGCTGTGAAATTTTATAAATCTTCATAAGGGAGGTGATTATGTTGGTGAGTTGGTTTAAGGAAGGAATCTTCTCTTCCCACCATGGGTTCAATGAGACCCACAACCAACTAATGAGTTGATATTTACATTTAAGGGTGACTAAATATGTCTATTTACAAAATGTAAAATATACTAACATTTCTTGTAATTTAAAAGATTTTTCATTAGTTGTTATTTTAAGGTATTTACATGAAATATTTATTTATAGGTTTGATAAAAAATAAATATTTAAGTGTTCTTTAAAAAGTAATATGTTTAATAGCTCAAGCGGTTAGCTCAAAGGCTTACTACATGCTCCATTTCATGTTGGGAACTAGTCTACATCAACAAATTTACTAGGGTTATCATCCATAGATGCTAAATACCATCCCTTAAAATTCCTTCCAAACTTGTGACAATAAACACTAGGTTCTAAGCCTTCTCCTAATTAGGATTAATGGATCAAATAATTATTACTTTATATTATTTCAAATTGTATAAATTATGTTTTTTTTAAGACAATTGGAATTTAAACTTTGACCCTCTCCAACTAATTTTTCAACATTACATAAATTTACTAGTGCAATAAATTATTATAATGCAAATTTTTAGAAAAAATTTGAATGATTCATTTTTTTAATATTAAAAGCTTCAATCCACCTATTTCATAACATTTAAGTCCTACTCCATTTCTAAATAATGTGTGTAGCATCATTTCTATGCTCCTTGCCAACATAGAAAACCCACCTATTTCATAACATTTAAGTCCTACTCCATCTCTAAATAACATGTGTAAATAATATGTGTAGCATCATTTCTATGCTTCTTGCCAACATTGAAAACTAATTGTAGAGATCCCTCCATCATTAAGTTGCATTTTAACAAAAGAAAACTTTGTGAGTTTATCTCCACCAAATTGTAATAAAATATATTAAATATTTTGTTAACCAAATACATGGTAAGCAGCTTGGCGACTCCCTCATACTTCCTTAACATGATTCTAATGGAGTTGGGATAAAAGGTTGGGACTCTAACATAGTTAGAATAAAAGGTTAAGACTAAATGGAGTTTGAAATAAAATTATTATTTGGATATGTAAATCATGAAAAGTGAGTTGTTAAAGTTTAAGTTAAGATAAGTCAATATGTACATGGCTTAATTGATAAGTTTATTTTTATTTTTATTTTAAATATCATTATATTTAATATTTTAATTATAAAATAATATAGTTTTGATTATTATAATGTTGGGGGAAATCTCCACCTATTTTCCCTCATTTCAAGGATGGTATCCAGGGTAAACTCTAAACTCTTTAGGGCACAAAGCCATCAACAATGAAGACTCACAATATCATTACAACAATATACTAATTGTAAGCTCAACATGCCCCATAGAAATATAATATGGGTGTGGAAAATAACACTTAATTTATATCAAGGGACAAATACCATCTCTATCCAATACCTATTTTTTACAACCATCTTAAGCTCGATAAATTATTGAAATGAAAATTATTTTTTTTATAAATATACCAAAACTAAACTTAAATTTTTCTAATATCACTTTCTTTTATTTCTCCAAAGCTTTTTTCAACCATTTCTTTTATATATAATATATATTTTAACTATAATCAATTTAATAAAATAATATAAAAAATTGAAAGAGTTATAAAAGAAACTAGTAGATACACCAATTTCTCCATTTTCTTTTGAAATTGTAACAATAGTGTAATAGTGTATTGTAGTAGTAAAGTAACTTTGGCTGCCATTATAAAACTCTCAATATTAAACCTTAAAGTTGTTAAATAATAATAAAATAAAATAAACCATAATAAATAGTCTTATTAATCACATAGGTCGAACAATATAATATAATGAAATAAAACATATTATTAAAGCCTATGCAATAAAATGAAATCAAACTGTATTAAAATAGGGCACAACTAATATAATAATATTTAGTGGCTCTTTTATATTTAGGGTATCAAATAATATAATAAAAATGGCTCTCCTATATGGGGTAGGGTATGTATATTTTTGTAGATTTTAATAGTCAAATAGCTGGGCGGAGGGGGATCCTTTATCTCATAAACAAGGGGGTCTCATATACCAATTTGATGTGCTGGCTTGGCCGTGACCTTAAAAATAAATTATTATTATTATTATTATTATAATAAAAATAAATAAACCACAAGTGATGACTGATCCTCTCCCTGTAGGGTTTTAGTGTGCAAAAACCAATATTAGGGTTTTAATGGTCTCCTTAGTCACACATGTCAAACAATATAATAAAACCAAACAAAGACTTATGATCGTATTAAAATATATTTAAATCAAATGCCGTGAGGGACTTTGTGGAGGATGAATGTCGGCCGCCAAATTCCAAAAAATAAACGGTAGGGCAACGCACTGGGGTAACGTTAGGCATTCAATCCCAAGGCGGCGATTATGCATGCGCCCGCGAGGATTCCGGAAATTACGTACATAACCAGAGTCGAAATTTAATACTTTCCGTCTCGATGATGATGGGAACCATCTGGACTGGCTGAACGAAGCGGCTCCATAAATGCATCATGGGAATCGAGCAATCCAACGATCACCCATTACATTTGCAATGGCCGGATCTTTGGGCATGTATGTGTTTTCAGATATTACTGATATTAGGTTAAACTTGCAGACTTAGCTCCCTGAGAAATTGGGATAGATTTTCTATTGTACTGGGTTTACTAAATTTGATTTGAGAAGAGTAAGACTAAATTCTGACTCATTTAAGTTTGACCCACTGGCATTAGCCACTCCACAACAAAACAAAACAGCATGTATATATATTTAATGGGATGACCTATAATCCTCAGACACTGTAATACATCCAGAAAATATCTGTATCCACTTTGAATATCTGGAGTTGTTGTTTGCTCAGTTCAGAGAAGATTTCTAGGTTTTATTCTGAAACTAACTAAAGCATACAAAGTGTACTCCCAAATAAAAATAAAATTCATAGCAAAATAAAAGTTTTGTGAAAATAAAAACCATACCTGGAAATAAAGACCATACCTGGAGATGTATAAGTAGCGTGAATATGTTTGCAGACCCCTGCTAAGCCAACTCAGCTCTCTCATGCTTGTCACAGACCACGTCTTCATCCTCACTGGTCCAACTCTTCATCCTTTACCAAATTTGCTATTTGGCTCTTCTTCTTTTGTGCCGTGCCGTGTTTTATCACAGCAAACCCTCATCCACTCAAATCTGTATAAGGGTTTGCACTGCACCATACATGCATTAGACTGTTGTTTTGCACTACACAGCCCGTTTGCACTACACAGACTAATATATGCAAATCGTTATACCCATTAACTAATGGATAATGAATGAGCTTTGTAGATCCTGAGGGCTGTGACATGGTATGAACCCTAAGAGTGCGCCTTTCAGGAGTGTCTCTGGTTTGCACTACTTGAACATTGTGCATCTTTTTTTTTTTTTTTTTTTTTTTTTCATGGGAACAACAACCTCCTAAGAGTATATCCAACAGCTTGCAAGTCCGCATCTTCTTTTTTTTTACCCAAAGAATGAGTAGTTACTGAGAAGACTCAAGGTAGAGTCGGAGAGTCCGCCCCTATAAATTTAGATCTAGGGTGGATCTGGATTTAGCTCAGGCTCTCACAGACCATGCTAAGTAAGTAAGCAGGGTTTATAATGGAAGAAGGGTTTATAATGGAAGAGATTCTCACAGACCATGCTAAGTAAGTAAGCTGGGTTTATAATGGAAGAGAGAATTTTCGGAAACAAGAAATCTATCTTTAGACGTAGTCTTATGGGCTAACATTGTACATCTTCTTAACAACAATTGTACGCTGAGTCACAAGTTATTAATATATCTGACTTTTTGTAGTAACAGCAGGCGGATTTGAACCCAAATCTCCCAAATATTACCGATTTCTCTATGGTTAAAAACAACAACAACAATTGTATGCACTATAAAAATAAACCATATAAACAACCATACAACTCTGTCTAGGTGGGTTACCCACATAAATAAAAAGATCTCATATGTCAATTTGATGACTATTGCTTTAAATTAAAAGAAAAAGTAAACCCACATTTCCTTAGCCAAATGATAGCTCCTACTTTAAATTAAAAGAAAAAATAAACCCACATTTCCCTAACCAAACTCCACAAACCGATTTTAATAAATATTTATATAAATTTCATGTTCTATTTTAAAATTTCACGAATAAATAAATACTAAATATTTCCTTAAAAGTAATGTACTTATTATATATTTAAGAATTAAATTTAAATTAATAATTATTTGAAACATTTCAAGTAGAGATAGCTTGCGATATGCTATAATGTTCCAAGAGGGGTTTTCATTAAATTTGTATAAAAAGGTTCTAGTTTAAAATTTCTTGCAACCTTGTAATTTACTTAGGTTTAGGTGGCTTTGTTGATGAATGGAAAAAAATATTTGTTTTTATTTAGAAAATTGTATAAATTATGGTTTTGTAAGATATTTTAACTAAGTTTTTGGTTTGTTTCTTTTTCACTAAATTTTCATTATATAGATTTTTTTAGAATAAAAAATCATTGTAATATAAATTTTTATAAAAAAAATTACTTTTTCAATTTTCTATATTAAAAATTTCAAACTATTCATTTTATAACATTTAGACTCTTCTATCAAAATTATACTTAACATCATTTCTATGCTTTTTGCTTTGCATAGACTAATATATATGTAAATCACTATACCCATCATCAATTGATGGATAATGAATGAGTATTGTGGATCCCAAAGATTGTGACATGGTATGAACCCTAAGAATGAACCTTTCGGGTGTGTATCTCGGTTGCACCACTTGAGCATTGTGCATCTTCTTGACAACAACATTGTATACACTATAAGAATAAACCTTGTGGATGACAATGCAAGAGTCTGGGAGGTTTCCTACGGGTGGGTTAAAATGAGCATATATTGATCTTAAGCCCAACAAGGTATATTGAACAATGAAATCACTAGGCCAAAGGGATTCCTTGTCACATAAACAAACGAGTATCATATATTAATTTGACCTCTCTAACCTTAAACTAACAATTATTTTAAACATCTAATTAAGTAGAGATCACTTGGGATATGCTATTGTTCCTAGAGGATTGATAGTTTGAGCTAAGTTTGTCAAAGGAAGTTCCTTGGAACAAGGAATCAAAGTTTTCAATAAATTTGTTTAAAAGGGTCTCAAGTTTAATAGTGTTAGCAACATTGTAGATTTACTTTGTCCTAGGTAATGGTGAATGAAAGAAAGATTTGTTTCTATCTACCAAATGTATAAATTATGGTCTTGTAGGATATTTCAAATTGGCTCTTTGTTTGACCTCTCCAACCAATCTTTCAACATTGCATATATTTTCTAGGATTAAAAACCAATGTAATGCATTATTTCATAACAAGTTTTAGTTTCTCAATTTTCTATATTAAAAACTTCAAACTACCTATTTCATAACATTTAGACCCTTCTACCAAAAATATAGTCAACCATGGTCTCTATACTTCTTGCTAGCACAAAAACTACTTGCTTGGATCCATTAATCATTCATTTGTATCTTAGAAAAAAGACAACTTTGAGGGAGAACCTCCATTCAACTACATTTTTATAAGGCATGACCTGCTTTCACAAATCCACTTCCAATTCGTGGAGAGACAAGGAGGTATGAGATGGATCTCTATATAGATATCGTCATGATATTCATGGGTGGTGAAGGTGAAATGTTGACCCTTCCACCTTAAACCCTATTGCAAGTATAATGAATACCTTATTTTTGGGGTAGGGATTGCCTTGAGTAATTGTCACAAAGCTAATATTTCATCTTGAAATACCTTTTTGCACAATGTGTTCTTCAATCAACGGGAAGAGTGTGGAATGATCAATCCACCCTCCATTTTCTCTTAGAAAGGAAGTGAGCATTACAACACCTTGACCTTGTAGTAGGGTGCTCGATTGCTCATTATCTGGTTCATTCTCCAAAGGGCCTTTATTTGTGTCTCACCATTTTTTGTCCAAGATGTTTAAGACTTTCTATGTGCCTCTGGTGAGATTGGATTAAAACTCTAGTTAAAATCCTTATTTACACACCCCTTTCTTATGTACTGTTTAATGTATTTTGGGATGTATGAACACATTATATGCACTTTCTTTGTTGATTGATTATATTTGTGTATATTTGGGGGTTCATGATCGACCCAAATAGTGCACCTTTGAGTGGTTGAGTATGTGTAAATAGACCACGGTTGCAAAGAAAAAGGATATTAAGTGGGATCTTTGTATAACATGTAATTAACTAGACTACAATAAGATCTTTGTAAATCATTTACAACTCACACTAGATGTCTCTTTTGTGTTCAGGATGTGTTCCAACATTCATAATTTAGGGAAATTGATTAGCTTAATACTTAACTTAGCACGCATATGTGTGAATAATTTATATTTATATTATTTATAGTTTAGCTCTATTTGGGTTATTATTTGTGTGCTAAGATTCTTGGTAGACTCTAGTTAGGGTATATTAAAAGAAAACATTGGTTTCATTGAAAAATCATGTTATTTACTACAACATCGAAGTCTTATGTGATGGTTACCATTCATAGAAATATGTAAATTTAGATTCCTTAACTCTAGAATACGGGGATAATTACCATCAATGATGGGATGAAGTTGGCTAACACTACCCACTCTCATTAAATCCTAACTCTGAGCTCAATTTCCCTTAATAAGAACAATTTTATGATTGCTAATCTACTCATGATTCCAACATTGTTTTCTTAGATCTATGTGAAATTTAGTTTGTTAAAGAATTACAAGTAGTTGTAGAGCATTTAGTCAATCCACTCCTAGATCACACCTTTGAAGACAATGTCACTTGGGCTGAGAGACTCTCATGTCCCCTCTCCATATGTACACATCTAAGCTTATTATTAAAGTGCTTTAAACAAGTATGGCACCTATATAGATCCATTCACTTAGTTCAAGTTCAATTATTTTTTTGATGCTACTTTGTCCATTGGTGCCAACACTCTCCCACTCATTCTTGTTCCTTCATACTATGGAGTGTGTAGTGTACCTAGGGAGGTACCGAAGGAGAATAATAATATATATCTGGCCATGCGTTTCTATGCATGGAGGCCAATTTTAGTAAATAATGCCTATATAATAACGTGAAAGAAATAAATGTGAGAAGGATTACTAGAAGGTTCAACCTACTAGAATGTTCATAGGAGGTAGATAATACTATAAATAAGTAGAAGCAATGTAATAGAGATATGGTGAATAATATTGTAACATTAGCAAGCAAGGATTTCTTGTGGAGTGCAATCCTTCATTAAGGAATAATATATGGTGTTACCCTACCTTAAGGGTTTTCTATACATTACTGTGTTGATTATTTTGTGTCAATGTTTTTGTTTATTTGTGGAGTTAAGAGATTTAGTATCTATATTCTATTTCAGATCTATTGAGTACATAACATTTGGTATCAAAGCTCTTTCTTGGGCCAAAAAAGGGGATGATTTTTTTCCTATTTTGTAGGTTTTCAAATTTAAAAAAAAAGAGAGGATTACAACACTTAAGTCAATTATTGTAGCTTTCTAAGTAGAATTTGAAGAAATAGGTTGTAGATCTAAATTCCTCTAGGGAAAAAAAAAACAATTAAAAAAAAATCGCCCGAAGATTTCACTGATTTAAAATCAACTATTTTAGGGTTTTTTCATGATGACAATATGGGCCACAGAGCTCATATCTTTTGATAGGGTCCTCAAATTTCCACCAGACCAATGCAACTGTATAGAGAATTTTTGGAGGTTTGATTTGGTATATTATATGTTTTACTTCCAATCAATATGTCATGCTCTACAACCCTTGCAAATTTTCTCTCTCAAACCCTAATGGGAATGAAGAATGACAATATGATAATGTTGTTGGAAAAAACTATCCAAGATCGGTCTTAGGAAAGTCGAGATATTAAAGAGGTAATTGATAAATCTAAGGAGACATATATTATTAGGACCACATACCCTTGCATCGAGGAAGAATATAATCAAGAAAGATACGCCTAGTATGATTTAAAGGATGATTTTCATGATTGATATATGGATAGTTATCATTTATGGGATGACAACTACGTTCAACTTCTATTTGATGAATCTAATTCACTTTCTGTAGAGAACATCATGGAGGGAAGTCAAGAGATTCTAATGACTAATAGTTTTTAGCTTACTTATTCTCTAGTACTAGTGTGTTACATGGACGATTTGGATATGTATGGATCTACATATTTGGATCCACATGACTAGTGTAGACAGTTAGAAAAACATTTCCAGTTGGCTATTGAGTTCTTGTATCTTCAGTGACACAACCGCACTCCTCGGAGCACGTCCGCTTCTTCAGGACCTTCTTTCTCCTTGGCCCGAAGAACTCAAACGTTCTTCTATTTCCCTATCGGGAAATATGCACCCACAGTTCTTTCCACGCGACCCTCCTTCCTTGATTTATCGGAGGATCGGAACTCGCGGCTTTCGCGAGTCCCCTGTTGATCACTAGGCTCTCGAATCCCCGAGACCGATGTGTTGGTCAACACTGACTTTCGCCGCCTTGTCGGGACTTCTGTCCTTATCGTGATCTCGCCACTCGTGACACTAAGCGCTTGGTTTTCCAAACCCCGACACACGAGACGCCGAAAAGGCCGAGATTCGTGATCTCGCTCCCTCGCGACTTCGCCACTCGCAAGATCAAATGACTCCTACCTCGACTCCCGAGGCCCGAGACGCCGAACCTCGAATGGTTTATGCCACCTGTCCTCCACTATATCCTGTGGCCCACACTACTTACGTAGCTGTCGGAATATCGCATCTCGCCATATCGCGACTTCCGTTGCGTAGATTTGGAGTCTCACCTCATGAACTCCTGATATGTCGATCTACGAGTAGAACCACACTCCTCGTGACCCCGATCGATGGCTCCTGCCCTCCTGAGCTTCAAAATTTTTCCATGCCTGCACTGTAGCCTCCTTGTGCCCCGCAAGATCCAACGTTCCACGGGACTTCGCGAAATCTCCTCGGAGAATTTCGTCCGTCCGTTTCTTCCTTACACTATTTTCCCGAAGTGAAGAAAGGTCTCTCCCCGAGACTCGTTCACCTGCTCGCAACTCTGCGACGCTTTCTCCGAGTCCTTCAACGACAACTTTCCCTGCGCTTATCCTTCAATGAGTTCGAAGGTCTACTCCTCCTGAGCTTCCTTGCGATTCTCAATTTCTTAGAAGGAACTTTGCACGCACTCCTTGCGGAAAAACTTCAACAACGTCTAAGTGTTGAAGTCTCTCGACTCTGCGCACTCCTGCAACAGCAATCTTAATTCCCTTTCCTCAGAATTGCAACTCCGAGGCTTCGTCTAGCCTGCACACGCCTTGCACGGCTCCGGTGCCAAATCTGCACTTCTGGGAACTTAGAACAAAAGTTATCTCTACCCGAAACCCTCTGTCAACACACTCCTTGCGGACGATTCAACTGCGCTCCTTGCAGGAATTCTCTAACTCAGAATAGAGAAACAATTGAAACTAATTCCTTCTCCCTTCCAGACTTCAATTTAACCATGAAATCACATACACAACATATAAAAGCAAGTGCATGACAGGAAGCAAACATTCATGAGCATATCCACATCAATACACAGAGAAACAACACAAACCATGAATTTGAATCAAAGTCCTTTCTATTAATTCAAATATCTGTACATGGGTGTTCTTCATACAATTCTCTGCATGCTCTTGCTCTTCCTGCTTCAAGCTAATGTTACAATGATACAATGAGGGTGTCTATATCTATTTTCCCTCTCGAACTCTAAAGCTATCAAATCTAAAATTAAAATCCTATCTACCAACATTAACTAAATTAAATGTCGTCTATCTACCTAAGGACGAGAGCTATCCGCTCAAGGTCCATTACAATATATAAGTGCGCCATCTCTTAAATGACTCATTTAAGACTTGCGCCTCATCCCCAAAGTGTTCTCAAAATTTGTGCTGGCTTGCCCAACTGTCTTCTGCTCCACGCTGGCTCGCTTGATGTGTAGTCGATGTTCCTGCATCATTCAGAGAAGAGCCCACATGAGCACTTGGACATGGGACCTAGGTTTAATATGGATCTTGGACTACTTCAACATGGTGGCTAGCACTTGTACATGGGACCTTGGTTCTATAGC
>JZKD02S0168025.1:431793-468057 GCA_000966675.3 Picea glauca
AAAGGGCCTATAATAGAGTTATAATAGTGGAGGTCATTCAATATAAGGTGGACTAGGTTCACTATGCTTGTATTTATTAAATAAATCACACTATAATAGTATTGAATAAATGTAATGGGACTTCATTAAAGAAGGTCCACTAGGTAGTTAGGAGGCTATTATTATTAGGGTTTCTTAACTAGTTATAAGTAAGGGTAGAGTCCTCCTTATGAGGTGTGGAATATTATTGTAATTGGAGATTAGCTCATTAGGAGGTTTCCCCCTCAAAGAGGTAAGTGAACATAAGTGGATTCCTTCCATAAAATGATCAATTATAAGGTGTTTCCCTACCTCAAGGGTTTTGATAATAATAAAGTGCAGAGAATTTCTATCTTCTTCGTGGATATTTTGTATGTAATTTTATTTTTAGATCTCATGCACATAACATTTGATATCAATGTAGTGTACCTATGAAGGTACCCAAGGAGAATAATAATAGATATATGGCTATGTATTTCTATGTATGGAAGCCATTTTTAGTAAATTAGGCCTATTTAATAATGTGAAATCAATAATTGTGAGAGGCTTACTAGAAGGTTCCACCTACTAGAATGTTCATTCTCTAGAATGTTCCTAGGATGTAGATAATACTATAAATTTTTTCGAAGCAATGTAATAGAGATATGGTAAATAATATTGTAATTATAGCAAGCAAGAATTGCTTGCAGAGTGCACTCTTTCCTTCAGGAATAATATATGGTGTTACCCTACCTGAAGGATTTTCTGTACACTATTGTGTTGATTATTTTGTGTGAATGCTTTTGTTTATTTCTACAGTTAAGAGATTTAATATCTATATTCTATTTCATATCTGTTGAGTACATAACATTTGGTATCAAAGTTCTTTCTTGGGCAAAAAAAGGGAAGAATATTTTTTTCTTTTTGCATATTTTCAAGGAAAAAAAAAGGTGGCACACTTCAGATTAATTTATGAAAGTTAATGAGGATAATTTGAAGAAACTAGTTGGATAATTGAGTTCCTCTAAAAAAAACACCCAGTTTCGAAAAAATATATCATCCAAAATGGAGTTTGGAAAGTGAAGTTATTGGCAATTTAAAATCAACAATTTTTTAGGGTTTTCCCAAGGACGACAACACGAATTTTAGATAAAATATATTTTTCCAGAGTGCCCAGATTTCAATCAAACCAGTGTCAATAGATGCAAAGTAGATATGTAATTTCATAATTGTGGTCATAATAGCCAATCAGAGAAGTATAGCCACAATTATGCCCATTTTAATTTAGTTTCCTCAAGGAGCTCCATTGAAAAGTGAGTGATTTTCTTATAAACCTTAGCTTTTGTTGAAGATTTCTTTTGAGAAAGATGTTTTATTTTTCAGGAAAATTTGATAGTTGTATTATTGAAGAATACATAAAAGAGAGGAAGTCCATATGGAGAAATGAATGGAAATTTAATGTAAGTTTTAAAGGTGGTGCTTTCCAATGGTGGAGGTTTATCAATGTTGACAAGATGGTAGAAATTTTAGATGAAGCCTTTGAACAAGAGATTTTAAATAAATGGTCTCATGATAATAAGAATGATAAAGGGAGCAACAAGGGTTTATTTTCATGTGGCAACTCTATATTACAAGTTCATGGCTGTATTCATAAAAAAAAGGTTATTGTTTTTATTAACCCTTGTTGCCAACAAAATTTTATCAATGTTTAGTTGGTTAACATATTGCAAGTTCCTGCACACCATATCCAAAGAACACAAATTGAGTGTGAGATTGTTCAAATTTTTAAATATTTGAAGCTCACCATGGATAAATATGTGTTGCATTCTGATTTGCATGCCATAGATATGAATGATATGGATGTTATTCTTGGATATCCTTAGATGGAATAAGTTGGTACATTTAATGTTAATGTGCAAAATAAGTTTTTGAAGATTTGGTATAAGAAAAAGAAAATTGCATTGAAGAATATTTCTCTTCCTGGTCTAGAAGGGCCCATAGAAGCACCTAAAGAAGTTCTTGCAAGGAAAACAATTGTAGAATATAAGGTTGAGTCAACAATAGAGCCTAGAACAACATATGAATAAAATCCCCAAGAAGGAAATAAAAAAGAAGCCAAGGGGTTCAATGACTCAAAAGGAGCACCATGTTGAAGAGAACAAGCAAGAAGAACTAAGAGCTTTAAGGTTGATGTGTACCAACACCCACACCACTTGGAGAAACAAAATTCATCAAGGAAAGGGCATGACCATCGAAAAAATTATTATGACCCAACATGGCACCACAAAAGAAACCAATTGAGAGGCACGTGGAGGCATAACAACAATGCATGGAGATATCAAAGTAGCACAACAAGGAGAAGTCAAATTCAAGATCAAGGTGGAAAGGAAGCAATTGGAACCCATGTTCACATTTCAGTAGGATGGATGGATGCTTGTGCTTGGTACCAAGTGGCTAAATTTATCAGTGGATCATATTGTACGGTTTCTTCCCATGTTTCGAGGATGAAATATGAGAAGGGGGATGGAATGTAGTGTACCTAGGGAGGCACCCAAGGAGAATAATAATAGATATATGGCTATGTATTTCTATGTATGGAGATCATTTTAGTAAATAAGGCCTATGTAATATTATGAAAGCAATAAATGTGAGAAGGCTTACTAGAAGGTTGCACCTACTAGAATGTTCCTTCTCCATAATGTTCCTAGGAGGTAAATAATACGATAAACAAGTAGAAGCAATGTAATAGAGATATGGTGAATAATATTGTAATTGTAGCAAGCAAGGATTGCCCTTGGAGTTCATTTCTTCCTTAAGGAATAATATATGGTGTTACCCTTCCTCAAGGGTTTTCTCTACATTATCATGTTGATTATTTTATTTATTTCTAAAGTTAAGAGCTTTAGTATCTATATTCCATTTCAGATCAATTGAGTACATAACGTAGTGAATAACAAAACTGAACACTTGATTTTGATGAACAATTCCTTTGCGTTCAATGCCATGGAGAACATGACCAATGAGTTTCATTGTAGCTAATTTGTTTGTACTCTTCATTGAGAAGCTTTGTGATGGTGGGGTATGCTTGTTCCCCATCCTTCTTTGAGCTATTAAACCTTTTTGAAGAATTTGTTGACATTGACTAATATGCTCCATCACCACCCTAATGGGTTGACATAAAAGGTACATATCATTTTAGTCAATTTATTTTTTCTTTACCTCTTAATATTGGTGTTATTGCAACCCACCACAAACTCTAGAGAAGATTTCCAAAGTTTGTGAGTTTTTACTTGAAGTTAGTTATCGGTTGGATGATTTACAATTATGAATTTACACACATTGCACACTTCCCGCTGAACCACATATAAACTTTCCTTCAAGAACATATGTTGGCCTAGCACTTCTGCAATTCCACCAACCTTTGTGCCTCACCCTCCTCTAAACACAATCCAAACTCTTCTTAGGCTCCAAGCATTGTTGGTTGTGGAGCTTGATTATCTTCCCGACTCAGAGGTCCTTTTTTAGTCGTGATTGGATCCCACTTCCTAATAGGGGGCCGTTGGGGGGATTTCCCCCCTACATTTTTTGCCAAGGGGTCTCAGGGGGTGGGACACTTTATGGATCCCCCCCTCCGACAGGGATTTGGGGCCAACTCCCTCGAAGAGAGTTTTTTGGGAAAATTTTCTTGCAAAATATTGTAACTCCGTAGTCAATCTAGATCGTTCATCAGTAGGTCATTGATATAATGGTAGAAGTTATGTTAGGGTTTTTTTTTTCCCTAGAAGGGAACCCTCTTTTATGTATGAGGGAGTTTAATTGCTGTGGGGATGTGTGTGAATATTGTATTCTGAGAGAGGATACTATGAGAGAAATAAGAGGAAGTTACAGTGGGTGTGTTGTAGGTTGTAGCCGTTCATTTGTTGTATAATAATAAAGGAAGGACCTGGAAATTTCTTTGGTGGACGTAGCCCATATTGGGTGAACCATGTATATATAAGTCTCTATTGTGTTGTGTATAATTTGTGTTCTGCAATTCGCTTATTTCTAACAATTAATATCAAAGGGAAAGGTAGCTCGCAGGAAAAGAGGGTTCTTGGTTTGAGTGGGAGCAATGGCAGAAGATGGAGAGTTTAGGGTCGAGAAATTTAATGGCCAAAATTACCATTTATGGAAGATGTAAATGGAAAACTATCTACATTAGAAGGATATTTTCCTACCGTTGGGTGGAAAAGAAAAGAAACCGACGAGTACGAAGGACAAAGAATGGGAGGTTCTTGATATAAATGAATTGGGAATGATATGACTGTGCTTGGTAGCATCGACGACCTTCAATATTTCAAAAGAAAAGACAATGGAGGATATGATAAAGGAATTGAACAAACTATATGAAAAACCCTCGGCCTCCAATAAGATATTTCTAATGAAGTGATTATTTAATATGAAGATGTCAGAAGGCGGGTTTGTTGCAGATCATTTAAATGAATTTAATACAGTTACTAATCAACTAAGTTCTTTAGGAGTGAACTTTGATGATGAGGTTAGGGGTCTTCTCATCTTGTGCTCATTGCCAGAAAGATGGAACAACTTGGTCATGGTTGGAAGTAACTCTGTCTCCGGTTCAAACACTCTGAAATTGGATGATGTTGTTGTTGTTATCCTTAGTGAGGAAATGCGACAGAAAAGCATAGGTGAGACATCAGGTAATGCATTGACCATGGAGAACAGTGGAGGACAAAGGGACATATGAAAGAACTTGAGGAAATACAGGAAGTCTAGGAAGAGAAGATCAAAATCTAGACTAAAAAATATTGAGTGCTGGAATTGTGGGAAGAAATGACATCTGCAGAAAGACTGTAGATCTCCAAATAAATAAGGAGATGGACATGAGGAGAAAACTCAGGAAGTAAATGTAGCAAGTCATGTGTTACAAGATGCTTTGATTATTTCTTTAGAAAATATTATTGATTCTTGGGTATTAGATTTAGAGGCTTCATTTCACGCCACACCCCATAGGAAATATTTTCAAGATTATGTTCAAGGTGATTTTGGATAGGTTTATTTGGGTGATGATGAACCATGTAAAAGTGTTGGAATGGGTAAGGTACAAATGAAGTTAAAGAATGGAAACCAATGGTTGCTGAAATAGGTGAGGCATGTTCCATATTTGAGAACAAATCCAATTTCAATATGACAGTTGGGAAGTGAAAGTTGTATATCTACAATTACAGAAAAGGCGTGGAAGGTCACTGATGGGTCATTGGTAATAATAAAATGAGAGAAGGTAGGTTCATTGTATTTATGTACTGGTAATGTTGACTCTTCTATCTCTTTATCTTCTATAGGAGTGGATACAACATTGTGTCATCATAGGCTTGGACACATGAGTGAAAAGGGGATGCAGATACTCCACAAAAGGAATTTGTTGCCTGATCTTAAACAAGTTGATTTGGATTTCTGTGAGCATTGTGTTTATGGAAAACATAAGACAGTCACATTTATTAGAGTCAAGAAGGAAAATAAGAGTGAAAAGTTAGAGCTTGTGCATAAATATGCATGTGGACAATATCAAGTATCATCTCTTGGTGGCTCTTGTTATTATGTTACTTTTATTGATGATGCAACTAGGAAAACTTGGGTTTATTGCATTCGACAAAAATATGATGTTTTTGACACTTTTAAGAAATGGAAAGGTTTGGTTGAGAATGAGACAAGAAAGGGGTTGAAGTTTCTCATATAAGATAATGGAGGTGAATAATGTAGCAAGGAGTTTGCTAATTACCGTTCATACCATGGGATTTGTAGAGAGAAGACAATTCTAGGAACACCATAAGAAAATGGTGTGTCATAAAGGATGAACATGACAATCATGGAATGTGCAAGGAGTATGAGATTGCATGCAGGGTTTCCCTTACAGTTTTGGGTAGATGTTGTAGATACTATTGTTTACTTAATAAATAGAGGGCCTTCAAGCTGCTTGGATAGTGGCATTCTATAGGAGGCATGGACAGGTAAAAATGTAAATTACTCATTTATGAAGACTTTCGGTTGTGAAGCATTTGTCCATATTGATAAAGAAAATAGAACAAAGCTTGAGGAAAAATCCAAGAAGTGTCTATTTATTGGGTACGATGTTAATGATTTTGGTTATCTCTTATGAGATTATGAAAATCACAAAATCATTAGAAGTAGAGATGTGGTATTCAATGAAAGGGTCATGTACAAAGATTAGTTGCAGGGAAATAAATAGGAAAAGGAAAACACAAAATACATAGTGTTTGATGAAATAAAAGAAAATGAAATTCCAAAGGTACCATAAAATAAAAATGTACAACAACAAGAGTAGCAGGTACCTTAAACTCCTGCAAATGTTGTTAGAATATCTACTAAGTTAAGCAGATTCCCTGAACAATACTCTCCTTCATTGTATTATTTATTGTTGGTTGATTCTAGTGAACCAAAAATTTATAAAGAGGCAATGTAGGTAGACACTAAAAAGAAGTGGGAGCAAGGCATGAAAGAGGAAATTGACTTCTTGGTAATAACCAAACTTGGGACTTGGTTAAATTTTCTGGAGGAAAAAGGGCATTGTAGAATAAATGGGTTTAAAGGTTGAAGGAAGAAAATGGAGACAACAAGTAGTACAAGGCGAGACTTATTGTAAATGGGTTTGCACATAAGAAAGGTATATATTTTGATGAAATATTTTATACTTTTGTTAAAATGACATCAATTAGGAATATTTTAAGTCTTATGGTAGTAGAAGATTTGCATCTTGAACAATTAGATGAAAAAACAACTTTTCTCCATGGGGATTTCGAGGAAGAGATTTATATGAAATATCCATAGGGGTATGAGGTCAAAGGGAAGGAGAATTTGGTATGTAGGTTGAAGAAGATATTGTATGGCCTAAAGCAAGCTTTAAGGTATTGACATTTGAAGTTTGACAAGTTTATGACAAAATAAGGTTATAGTAGATGCCATTTTGCTCACTGTGTTTATTTTAAGAGGATAAAAAATGGAAGCTATATTATCTTTCTATTGTACATAGATGACATGCTTGTTGTGGGGTCTAACATGCATGATATAAATGTGCTCAAAAGGAAATTAGATAATTCATTTGCGTTGAAGGATTTGGGTGCTGCAAAGAAAATCCTTGGTATGAGAATAACAAGAGACATGAAAAATCACAAATTGATATTGTCTCAGGGTGAGTACATAGAGAAGGTGTTGGAGAGGTTTAGAACATAGAATGCAAAACTAGTTAGTACACCTTTGGTAAGCCATTTCAAATTAACTAAGGAAATGTGTCCCAAGACACAAGAGCAGATATAATACATGTTGATGGTCCCTTATTCATCAACAATTGGTAGCTTGATGTATGTGATGGTGTGCACAAGACTAGAAATTGCACATGCGGTGGGAGTTGTGAGAAGGTATATGAACAATCCAGGTAAAGAACATTGGGAGGTAGTAAAGTGGATTATCAAGTATTTGAGAGATACTACTACACATGCATTATGTTTTAGAGGTTCAAACACTATTTTATAGGGATATGTTGATTCATATATGATAGTTGATAAAGACAACAGGTTGAGCACCACAAGGTATGTTTTTAATGTAGGTGGAACAACAATAAGTTGGATTTCAAAATTGAAAAAGGTTGTTGCAATTTCAACAATGGAAGTAGAGCATGTTGCTGCTACATATGCTAGTAAAGAGATGATTTGGTTACAGAGGTTTATGGAGGAATTGAGAAAGCAACAAGAGAATAGCAGGTTGTATTGTGATAGGTAGAGTGCCATTCATATTGAAAATAAATCAACCTTCCATTCTAAGACTAAACATATACAACTCAAGTACCATTTCATATGACCATTTTGGAAGATGGATATTTGAAGTTAGAAAAGATACATACTAGCCAAAATTCTACAGGCATGTTAACAAAGGTAGTAACAAGGGAGAAGTTGGGTGCCTACTCAGTTTGAGTTGGCCTTAAAGCATGAAGGTGAATATGAAAACATTTCTAAGTCTAAGGTGGATCATAGTCTAATAGGTACAACAACAGTGGAGTTGTTGTGATCAGTTTCCAAGTGGGAGATTGTTGGTTGTGGAGCTTGATTATCTTCTTGATCCAGAGGTCTTGTTGCAGCTGTGTTTGGATCCCATTTCCTGATGAGGGGGGTGTGAGGGGGGATTTCCCTCCCACATCTATTTCCAGGGGGGTGATGACACTTTATAGAGCCCCCTCAAAGAGAAAATTTTGGGAAAATTTCCTTGTAAAATATTGTAATTTCATAGTCAATCTAGACTATTCATCATTAGGTTGTTGATATGATGGTAGAAGTTATGTTAGGGTTTTTTTTTTCCCTAGAAGGAAACCCTATTTTATGTATGAGGGAATTGTATTGCAATGGGGATGTGTGTGAATATTGTATTATGAGAGAGGATATTGTGAGAGAAAGAAGAGGAAGTTACAATGGGTGTGTTGTAGGTTGTATCCCTTCATTTGCTAGATAATAATAAAGGAAGGACCTGCCAATTTCTCTGGTGGATGTAGCCCATATTGGGTGAACCATGTATATCTGTGTCTCTATTGTATTTTGTATCTTCTGTGTTTTATTTCTGCATTTGTTTTATATTATTGCTACACCCCACATAACCTCTTAAACCTTAGAGGCTTATAATGTGCTAATGATATTCCCACCACCCTTGATCCTTATCAATTTGATAGTCTAACACCTCGATGTTCACTACATATAAGATGTTTATTGCACAAACCAACTATAGATTGAGATGATATACTGTTTAATAATGTTTCATGCTACATGAATCCTTGAGATGAGTATCTCCCCTTACTCCTACTTGGCCACATGATCCAAAAATATATTGCTTCCTGCATACTATGTCCTATCATAGTTCAAACTCAATTTATATTAGACCTTGCATTATGGATTCCCATTTAGAACAAAATCTATTTTTTTCTCCCGCTTATCTTTGTTGTGACTTGTGAATGTATGTTGCACCGATTTTGTATAAAAAATGACCCCAATATGCCCACAACTCTAAAAATTTTTATGCACTCTCTACATGCCTGCCTAACATTCCACAAACAAAAAATGAACAAATGGTAGTTAACAAAATATTAGTTGCATCGAGTATGCTTCATCTTCCACCTATAATGATAACAAATTGTAGGCTTCATGAAGTTTAAAATATGGTTAAATAGAGAGGGATGCGGTTGTAGAGAGAGCACTACTGAGTTGCTATGGATTTTTGGTGATTGGGTTTGTTTTATGAAGCTTAGGAAGTATTTTACAATGAATAAGGTATTGTACAAACTAGTGTGCCAATTTGTAAATACAAATTTCCATGCTCATACCTTAGCTAAAGGATACTAGTTCTTTCCTTCAAGAAAACTCTTTATTCAACTATAGATAATTGAGGATTAAGAGCAGAGTCCTTCCAATGTGTTATTCCCAAATGCATGAATTGGTATGACTAGAATTTTAGATATTTCAATATGGGCTAGAGGATGTGTGATGATGAAATCAGTGAAAGAACAAGTTTGTCCTCACATAGACTCTCATCTTAGACTCCTTTTTTAGGCATGTCAACTCTCCATATAATGGCACAAGAACACCTTTCTTACCACCTTGAATATAGTAAACTTGTTTTGTACCTTATATTCGCAATATCATTATTAGGTCTTATAATCTACGTGCACATGCATTATTTTGTGTATGCTCATGATTTTGTAATAATGCTACATTAAAAAAAATAATTATATAATAAGGGACATAACGAGTCTTATTAGTGAATTGAATATAAAGTTAGAGTTTTTAAACTATTTTTTCTACTTTATTGATATTAATAGCCCCCTCCATAGCCTAAGGGGTTGGCTCAACTGGTTGTCATCAATGTTATTAGGTATTTGGCTAGTTTCGTGTCAACAAGTGTTCATTTCAAATCCACCTCAGATAGGTACACTAGTATGCAAAAACTATATTACTAGGGATACCATCTATGGGAGAATCCGTTTGGTTTCCCGGTGAGGTTTTCCTTGGAAAAAATCCCCCCCCACCCATATGTATCTCTTATCATTTTATGAATACAAATCCAATAGTTTTGGTCTTGACTAGTGCTTTGTTCGAATCCCCCTGGGTTATGTGCATTAGTTTATGCCAACAACTAGGTATCATCGATGAATGCGGGGAATAATCCCTTAAGTTTACCAACAAGGTTTACCTTTGAAAAAATAGCCCCTGCCAACTCTTGATATGTATGTCTTAAAATTTTATCGATGCAAATCAACTAGTTTTTTATTTTTACTTTAGACATATTTTTCCATATCTTATGATTTGGGTGAAAACCACCTTTGGGTGTGTAGGTGCCCCCACTCTTTTCCTTATTTTCTATGCTCTTTATCGTAGTTATATTTCATTCCGGGCATTAGAAAACTACAAGTTGGTATCATACCTTTATCAATTTGTGCTCTTTCTATGTGTGCCCCCCACCTCCCCAAAAAACCACAAAAATAATACAAAGTAAGAAAATATAAATATGTGACTTAGGTAGAGTTTTGTTTTCCCATGTAATGCATTTCTCGGGGAAACCCACTAGGCACTTCCCCTCATTTTGAGGATGGTACCCAGAGTAAACTATATTCTTCAAGGCTCAAGGTCAACTCAACATCTCAATAACAATTGGCTCACTAAGATAAAACATATCACGAAGTGGAATTTGAACTTGGGTGGGGGAGACAACACATTTCTTTCTTAGCCACTTGAGCTACACTCAATTGAGAAATGACTTAGGAATAGTTGCAAAAAAGTTTCAATATTTTTACAAAAGCAACTGTGATATTGTGTCTTTACAAAAACTAAGGAAAGTTCTTGTGGATCTTAAGGGCCTTGGCGAGAAAAAAGATGAGTTTAGAATGAAAGACACTACCCCTTCAAGGTCACCAAAAATGAAAAACCATCAACCTACATCAAATTTTAAATGAAGATGCCACAATTTGACATTGATGGGAAAGTGGTAATGCATACTTGATTTGAAAATACCAAACGAGTTTTGATACCAACTTGATCCAAAATATCAACAAATTCTGAGACCAATTTAGCCCGAAAATCCTTAGATGTCAATTAGTATATAAATACAAACAAACATCCGACCAGATTTGGGAAATTGAAGATCGACTTGACTATTTTCAAAATATCTTGTGAATATCTTACCTATCCATAAACTTCATTAACTGATAAATATAACTTGTGGAAATAATGAGTACCTCAATAGAGAGAAATAAACTGCTTTTATTAATTCTCAAAATGCCAAAATTACATAAATGGGATTACAATGCTAAATTTGAAGTCACTCTTCAATTGTACTACTCATTCCTAGAAACATAGGCCATTACTAAATTCCTCACGAAATTATGAGAAAAATGAGAATAAACTTGACTATGTTATGAATCGATGCCGAAAAAGCCCCTTTTGCACGCATAACGAGACTATGGGTCTCATACATGACAAATTGGACTAAGAATTTTCATACATAACATTTTTACACAAAATAGACATCACAATCAGATTCCTCTCAAAATTATGAGAAAAATGAGTATAAACACCCTATACTTCCCTCAAAGAACTCTATGGCACAAAAAATGAGACAAACCCAAAAGAGGGACACCTCTTGCACGTAAAAGAAGGAAAAATTATGAACTTGGAATGAAATTCCATGCTTTCCCTTTCTTTGGCATGCATTTCCATGTCGTATGCAGGATGGTCGCTGAGTTTAAATAGGCCAAAGTCGGCCTAACCGAGCCCCTTTATTCTCGGGCTATTTTAACCAAACTTAAATACAATATTTAGTGTTAGTTATAAAAACCAACACATGCGGTGAATTGGTAAGGGAATATTTTTTAAATCATTGGAATATGCTCGTAATATTCCCCCATATGTCATGGGTTTGATTTCGATCCAAGCCAATGAATTTTAATCTCCCTTTGCCACTATTTTCCAATCAGAGAGTGCCATGTGGCACTCTCTGATTGTTCCACCTATTTCCTGCATCAGAACCTTTCCACCTGTACCTGTATGGATTTTCCACTTCGATGCCAACTGTACCTTCCATGTCATCTGTACATATAACATGTGGCACTTTTTTATTGGTCCACATGGACCCCCAAAAATGTCGTTTCTGGGTGACACGTGGTAGTCTGTCGGGCTGTGACACGTGGTAGTCTATCGAGCTGCCACATCACCATGATGACATCAACATGATTTCATCTGTCAATTGTACGACCTATACAGACTGGCCACGTGGCACCCCGACACTTTTTTATTGGTCCACATGGACCCCCAAAAAATGCCATTTCCGGGTGACACGTGGTAGTCTGTTGTGCTGCCACGTCACCATCCTGATATCTACATGATGTCATATATCAGTTGTACAACCTATATGGAATGTCCACGGGGCAACCCGTGGGGTTTCCATATGGAACCCATACTTTGACTTTTGCCTTGGTTTGACCAAACTTTGACTGACCATAACCTTTGCATACGAACTTCGTTTGAGGTGATTTTTGCACTGTTGGAAATATATCACCAAGATATATGCAATGAATTCATTTTAGAAGAATAATTTTTGAGAATTTTGGATCTTCCTGGACCTCTTTTGAGCGTTCTGGATCCTCCTGGATTACACCTCCCCACTGAAGAACTTTAGGACCTCCAAAATTATGGATCATTCAAAAATGAAGTGAGGATATTGTTGCCTCACTTGTCCAGTATCATCCATCCATCCTACTTGGATAACGAGCACCTGACTCATCACATCAATAATGAAGACTGAAACAACATTGCTAACCAAGTTAACCGTTCNAGCCACTTGAGCTACACTCTATTGAGAAATGACTTAGGAATAGTTGCAAAAAAGTTTCAATATTTTTACAAAAACAACTGTGATATTGTGTCTTTACAAAAACTAGGGAAAGTTCTTGTGGATCTTAAGGGCCTTGGCAAGAAAAAGGATGAGTTTTGAATGAAAGACACCACCCCTTCAAGGTCACCAAAAATGAAAAACCATCAACCTACATCAACTTTTAAATGAAGATGCCACAATTTGACATTGATGGGAAAGTGGTAATGCATACTTGATTTGAAAATACCAAATGAGTTTTGATACCGACTTGATCCAAAATATCAACAAATTTTGAGACCAATTTAGCCCGAAAATCCTTAGATGTCAATTAGTATATAAATACAAACAAACATCCGACCAGATTTGGGAAATTGAAGATCGACTTGATTATTTTCAAAATATATTGTGAATATCTTACTTATCCATAAACTTCATTAACTGATAAATATAACTTGTGGAAATAATGAGTACCACAATAGAGAGAAATAGATTGCTTTTATTAATTCTCAAAATGCCAAAATTACATAAATGGGATTACAATGCCAAATTTGAAGTCACTCTTCAATTGTACTACTCATTCCTAGAAACATAGGCCATTACTAAATTCCTCATGAAATTGTGAGAAAAATGAGTATAAACTTGACTATGTTATGAATCGATGCTAAAAAAGCCCCTTTTGAACGCATAACGAGACTATGGGTCTCATACATGACAAATTGGACTAAGAATTTTCATACATAACATTTTTACACAAAATAGACATCACAATCAAATTCCTCTCAAAATTATGAGAAAAATGAGTATAAACACCCTATACTTCCCTCAAAGAACTCTATGGAACAAAAAATGAGACAAACCCAAAAGAGGGACACCTCTTGCATGTAAAAGAAGGAAAAATTATGAACTTGGCATGAAATTCCATGCTTTCCCTTTCTTTGGCATGCATTTCCATGTCGTATGCAGGATGGTCGTTGAGTTTAAATAGGCCAAAGTCGGCCTAACCGAGCCCCTTTATTCTCGGGCTATTTTAACCAAACTTAAATACAATATTTAGTGTCAGTTATAAAAACCAACACATGTGGTGAATTGGTAAGGGAATATTTTTTAAATCATTGGAATATGCTCATAATATTCCCCCATATATCATGGGTTTGATTTCGATCCAAGCCAATGAATTTTAATCTCCCTTTGCCATTATTTTCCAATCAGAAAGTGCCATGTGGCACTCCTTGATTGTTCCACCTATTTCCTGCATCAGAACCTTGCCACCTGTACCTGCATGGATTTTCCACTTGGATGCCAACTGTACCTTCCATGTCATCTGTACAGATGACATGTGGCACTTTTTTATTGGTCCACATGGACCCCCAAAAATGTCGTTTCTGGGTGACACATGGTAGTCTGTCGAGCTGTGACACGTGGTAGTCTATCGAGCTGCCACATCACCATGATGACATCAACATGATTTCATCTGTCAATTGTACGACCTATACATACCGGCCATGCGACACCCTGACACTTTTTTATTGGTCCACATGGACCCCCAAAAAATGCCATTTCCGGGTGACACGTGGTAGTCTGTTGTGCTGCCACGTCACCATCCTGATATCTACATGATGTCATATATCAGTTGTACAACCTATATGGAATGTCCACGGGGCAACCCGTGGGGTTTCCATATGGAACCCATACTTTGACTTTTGCCTTGGTTTGACCAAACTTTGACTGACCATAACCTTTGCATACGAACTTCGTTTGAGGTGATTTTTGCACTGTTGGAAATATATCACCAAGATATATGCAATGAATTCATTTTAGAAGAATAATTTTTGAGAATTTTGGATCTTCCTGGACCTCTTTTGAGCGTTCTGGATCCTCCTGGATTACACCTCCCCACTGAAGAACTTTAGGACCTCCAAAATTATGGATCATTCAAAAATGAAGTGAGGATATTGTTGCCTCACTTGTCCAGTATCATCCATCCATCCTACTTGGATAACGAGCACCTGACTCATCACATCAATAATGAAGACTGAAACAACATTGCTAACCAAGTTAACCGTTCTCTTAAATTCACAAACTACGCCATTCATTGTTGTAGCTACTAATCATACTCCACTAATTAGAAATAAACTGAACAACACAACTGAATATATAGATGTGAAATAGAATTAACCATCAACATATTTTCCCTTCTTAACAGGAACAATATCAACTAAAGGACCCACTCTTCTTTCAACCATAGGTTGTAAATTTGAATCTTAGATACTAGTATTAACTAGAATGTGCCTTGTAGTGACAACTGTCAAATTAGTCTTTATTTGATGATCTCTCACAATGAACTTAATCCCATCCTTGAAAATATGATACTTGTTTTGTTCCCTGTAGAAAATGGCCTTCCTGTCATACAAGTATGGACTTCCCAAAACCATCCCGCAAATGTTAAGTGGAACCACGTCCAACTCTACCTCATCAATGAAACTGGATGTGATCACAAACTGTAACTTGCATTACTTAGTTACCTGTACCTAATCATTATCACAAATCCATTCCAAAGGATATGGTCTTGGATGGGGCCTAGTTTCCAATCCCAAATTATGAATAACTTGATCTGAATTAAGATTTACTTGTGATCCATTATCAACGAGTGTATCAATATTAGTGTTCTTTGAGATAACTTGTAAATGAAACAAGTCATTTCTTTGCCTTCCATCAGGGATTACTTTAAACTTTTCAGAAGAAGTACATGAACCAAAACTTGCAAAAAAACATTTACCTTTGATTCTCATAGCTGTAACCTTGGTTTCATCCTCAGAATCTTATCCAAGATCCTGAACTATGGTCATGGTATTCAATTTACCCTTTCTAGGCTAAGCCCACTCCAGTTTCAATTCTGGATGCAACTTCCAACAATGCTTCTCATCATGTCCTTTATTCTCACAGTGAGAACATGTAGGATTTTTCTCTTCATCCTTCTTCACTGTAGCTTCCTTCTTACACTTCCCTTTTTACTTCGATTGCTTCTCGAAGTTATGTGGATTTCCTTTGATTTTACTACCATTTCTCTTGGCCTTCTTTCAATCCTCATACATTTCTTCTACTATGGATTTCATTTCCATGAATGCGGAAAATAATGCCTGTTTAGTATCGAAAGGATTTGGATTAGAAGAATCCCTATCTTTTGTTGAAGCCATTTCTTGCTTTTGAAATGCACGCCTCGAACCAATCTTAGGAATGTACTCTTCAAACGATCCTTCACCAAGATTGAGTCTGGACCTCGTAAGCATTCACTTGAAAATAAACATCAAACCTTGCTCTGATACCACATGATATGAAAATACCAAACGAGTTCTAATACCAACTTGATCCAAAATATTAACAAACTTTGATACCAATTCAACCCGAAAATCCTTAGATGTCAATTAGTTCATAAATACACATAAACATCTGACCAGATTCGAGAAATTGAAGGTCGAATTGACTATTTGCAAAATATCACGTGAATGTCTTAATTATCCATAAACTTCATTAACTAATAAATATAACTTGTGGAAATAATGAGTGCCAAAATAGAGAGAAATAGACCGGTTTTATTAATTCTCAAAATGCCAAAATTACAATGAATGGGATTACAATGCCAACTTTGATGTCAATATTCAATTTTTCTGCTCAATCCCAAAAATAGAGCACATTGCTGAATTCCTCACGAAATTCTGAGAAAAATGAGTATAAACTTGACTATGTTTTGAACCAGTGCCGAAAAATCCCCTTTTTGAACGCATAATGAGACTATGGGTCTCATACATGACAAATTGGACTAATACTTTTCATACAAATCATTTTTACACAAAATAGACATCACCATCATATTCCTCTCAAAATTATGAGAAAAATGAGTATAAACACCCTATACTTCCCTCAAAGAACTATATGGCACACAAAACGAGACAAACGCAAAAGAGGGACACCTCTTGCATGCAAAAAGAGATAAAATTATGAACTTGACACAAAATTATATGCAAGCCCTTTCTTTTCCATATATTTCCATGTTGTATGCAGGCCAGGCACTGAGTTTATATAGGCCAAAGTCATCCTAACCAAGCCCCTTTATTCTCGAGTTGTTTTAACCAAACTTAAATACAATATTTAATGTTAGTTATAACAAATAACACATGTGGTGCACTAGTAAGGGATTATTTTCTAAGTCGTTGGAATATGCTACCAATATTCCCCCATAGTTCATGGGTTTGATTCCCATCCAAGCCAATGAATTTTATTCTCCCTTAGCCATTGTTGGCCAATTGGAGAGTGCCACATGGCACTCTTTGATTGGTCCACATGTTGCATGCGTCAACACCTTTCCATGTCCCCTGCCACCTGTACCTATACAGATATTCCACTTGGTTTCCAATTGTAATTGCCACGCCATCATACAGATTCCATATCATCCATACAGATGACACATGGCACTTTTTTATTGGACCACATGGACCCCCAAAAATGCTATTTATGGTTGACACATGGCAACCTATCATGCATCCATGATGACGTCGACCTCCCGGTCTAGGATCGTTCGTTGCACTGAGTTGAAGTGACTCCTAGGATTCCTCCTTGGAACCCAAAACTCTATCACAGGTCCTTCTTTCTCTAGCACAGGTGGTGTGGCACTTGCAGACCCTCTCCTTAGCACTCTCCAAGTCTTAACGCTAATGACGCTAGCTCTCTGTTCTAGAAACCCTCCTTGGTGTGACCACACACTATGACTGTGGGTCATATCTCTTCACGATCTCGCGCTTCGAGACTTTCACGAGCGACTTGCTCCTCTTTCCCGATTTTTGAATCAATGAACTCTTCAGGACTAGATCTACAGTCCACGTTCCTCTTGCGATCACCAACTGTGATCAATTCGTGAGTCCTCCCTTCTCCTATCTCCTCGGCTATTCTCTCTTTGACTTATCCTGAACTGCATGGATCTCTACCATGTGCCCTCTAGATCCAATGGTCATAATTACTTCGCGCCTCTTGATTTAACAACGACCTATGTTTGCTCTTGGCAGACTTTTCGAAGTTCCTTCTCTTGAACCTCTTCATCTTATAACACCTGTCTCCTCCTCGATGACGATTTTACTGTCTTCGGGACTTCGACAGGTTCCTGACTCCTTTGCACACTTAGTGCAAATTTACCTTTTGATACTTAGGTTTTTCTCGAAGTTCTTCTACACTCCTTGCAGAACTTTGCGTAGACTCTTCTGCAATTTTTCTCAGATTGAAAACCTTCGAAGCTCATTATTCCTTTGTGAACTTTCCCATGCCCTCCTGGCAAGTCTCGCTCTTCCTCCTGAGGTTGTAATATGGAATTACAATATCTCGGGCATACTCCTTGCTCTTGGCTAGGTTGTTCGACGACCTCTCCCTTTGCTTTCTTGAAGGGTTTAAGGCATCTCCTTTCCTTTGTCGATGCACTCTTGCAAAGCCTTCCTTCCTTAGAATGTTAAGTAATTCTGGGATTCTCTTAAGGGTTTCAACACTTTCAACTATGTTGTCCTTGTGCACACTTGCACCAACTCAATGCCCTCCTGGAAGAGTGTTTCAAATTGTTCAGTAACTCTGAACTATGCCTCCTCCCACACAGTCTTTCTTTCCAAGGTACTTAACCACCTTGAAATTTCTACCTGAGTCCGTGAATTAATCTGGTATGCCCTCTTGGCAGTTTCTCTTCTGACTCCACTGAGTTTAGACACGCACTCTTTGCGCCGTCTTACAAATTTTCCACCCTTTGCCGCACACTCCTTGCACTTAGCTTAGAGAACCAGACTTAACTCAACACACTCGCGGATCGAAAAATGTATCTCTGTCCCTGCAGACAATTTCTAACATTCATCTACAATTCAAATGCATGTAAATGATATTCATAATGCAACATCCATTACACATAAATTTAAAATAGGAAAGACCATCATTTCTATTAATGGTGGAACATCAAATTACAATAGTGGAGTCTGAGCTACAACTGAGTATCAACTCTATGTATTTCTCTCCCTATCCTCTATGCACCTGCCTCTTGGCTAACTCTTCATTAGCTAACTTACAACCAACAACCATTACTTGGAAACAATACAACAATTTATACAAGAGGGTCTCAACGAGCTTCCCTCGCAAGCTAAACTAGTGGTGTCAAATCACCATTCAAAATGCCCGTCGAAAGGGAAAATTACAATGATGGAAATATGTTCCTAATTGGATGTAGATCCCTTCTACCGTCAACCACTTAATGGCGACCTTATCTCCATCTTGTCATCAATAAATGCTTGGATCATGCTTTGGATTCTCAAGGAAAAATGAAAGGGCAACGTCTCCCCCTTTCTTGAATGTGCACCACGCGAATTAGTTGACTGGCGTGTGCTGAGTTGGAGTGATGCTCCTGCATCATACTCTACGACTACAAAAATCATGAGCTTCTGCTCATGAGATTTCCAGCATGGTTGAAATCCTCCTGGATCCCAAACTTTCTCTTGGATCTGTATCTCGGATCCTTTGCTTTGTTGTTGCTTCTCCTGCATCATCCTCGCAGCTCGTGCAATTTTCCTTTCATCCAGCTTCGTCATGTTGACTTCTTCCTCTGCTGATTCCAACATCAGCTTCCTCATCTCCTCAACCACCTCATCCAATTGTTCCATCGGTTGGCTCTTCTATTGAAAACTAGCTCGCTGCACTTCTTCCTTGTCTCTAGGCAAATCAAACTGATCTCCCAAGTTATCTCCTTCATCTCTTATGGCCTTAGCTTTCCAATCTGCTGCATCCTTCACTTCTGCAATCTCACCACTAAACTTTTGTTCAACTACCTCCTCTGACAGATTGCTCCCTGTCAGTTTCTCGGATGCTTCTATTCCAACTTCCCCTAGCTGTTCCATATGTTGGTGTGTCTCCTCTGACATGGCTCTCTCTTGGAAACCACCTTCTGGTTCTGGATTGTCTAGCCAATCCTCTAGTGCCTTTAACTCTAACTCCCAATGAGTGAGTAACTCAACAGGGCATTCTTCTGTTGGGAAATATTTCAGTATATGTCCCTCCTCCTTCATGACAATATCATCTTGTTGTCCTTCTATTGCCTCTGCAACTTCTATGCTAGCCTCTCCTCGACTGCTTGGTAGGAATATCTCGACTCCTCCAATGATCAGAATAGTCCTCTAATCCTTTTCCTTGACGATGAAAGTTTTCAAATTCTCATCGTCTTCATCCACACGACTCACAATCCCACGTGAGTCTTCATCTGAGCGAGGTCTTTCTTCTGCCTCCTCTTCATCTGTCAACTCCCTTTGCTGACATGGACACTCAATTGAGATCATCTCTTCTCCCTTGCCCATTTGGCAATCTGGGATGTCTCCTCTTCCCACCTGACAGTCTATGAGATCCACTGACCTCTTCACATTGACCAACTGGCAACCTATGAGACCATTGCCATATATCTTTCCCTTATGACTGAGGGATTCATCCTGCCTCAGCCACCTTTTTAACGTATGTTGGTACCCTCTAGCCAACAACTTCTGAACATGCCACTCAACTTCTCTCTTCAAGGTCCATTCATACCTCCAGCATACCCTTTCCTCCTACTGCATCTTGAATGCTAGCGTCTCCATCTAGGTTCGGATTTCACTGAGCTCCTTGTGTATATCCACCTTGCTTTTCACCTTGTAGTTTGATCCTCGACCACACTTATGGCCTTTAGTAGCCATCGTCACCTTCTACCTACCCTCTTGGAAATTCTATTGTTCACCCTGCAACTGAGAGCATCTCTAGCTTCTCCTTCGCCTGAAATATATAGATGAAAACTCACTCTGATACCAATTTAACGACGTCGACCTCCCGGTCTAGGATCGTTCGTTGCACTAAGTCGAAGTGACTCCTTAGATTCCTCCTTGGAGCCTGAAACTCTATCACAAGTCCTTCTTTCTCTAGCGTAGGTGGTGTGGCACCAACAGACCCTCTCCTTAGCGCTCTCCAAGTATTAATGCTAACAACGCTAGCTCTCTGTACTAGACTCCCTCCTTGGTGTGACCACGGACTATGACCGTGGGTCAGCTCTCTTCGCGATCCCACACTTTGGGAATTTCGTGAGCGACTTTCTCCTCTTTTCTGATTTTCGAACGACAAACTCTTCGGGACTAGATCTATGGTTCACGTTCCTCCCGTGATCAATGACTGCGATAAATTCACGAGTTCGTACTTCAGGAGTCCTCCCTTCTCCTAGCTGCTCGGGTATTCTCTCTTCGACTTATCCCAAATTGTGTGGATCTCTGCCATGTGCCCTCTGGATCCAACGGTCTAGAATTATTTTGTGCCTCTTGACTTCGCGACAACCTCTATCTGATCTTGGCAAACTTTTCGAAGTTCCTTCTCCCAAACCTCTTCATCTTCTGACACCTGTCTCCTCCTCGTCAACGATTTTGCTGTCTTCGAGACTTCAACAAGTTCCCAACTCCTTTTCACACTTAGCTCAAATTTACCTTTCGATACTTAGTTTGTTCTCGAACTTCTTCTGCACTCCTTGTAGAACTCTACGTAGACTCTTCTGCGATTTTTCTAGGCTTGAAAACCTTCAAACCTCACTGTTCCTTTGTGAACTTTCCCATGCCCTCCTAGAAAGTCTCGCTCTTCCTCCTGATATTGTAATATGGACTTACAGTATCTCGTGCATACTCCTTGCACTTGGCTAGGATGTTCGACGACCTCTCCCTTTTCTTTCTTGAAGGGTTTAAGGCATCTCCTTTCCTTTGTCGATGCACTCTTGCAAAGCCTTCCTTCCTCAGAATGTTCAGTAATTCTGGGATTTTGTTAAGGGTTCCAACACTTTCAACTATGTTGTCCTTGTGCACACTTGCACCAACTTGATGCCCTCTTGGAAAAGTGTTTCATAGTGTTCAGTAACTTTGAACTGTGCCTCCTCCCACATAGTCTTTCTTTCCAAGGTACTTAACCACCTTGAAATTTCTCCCTGAGTCCGTGAATTAATCTGGTATGCCCTCCTGGTAGTTTCACTTCTGACTCCACTAAGTTCAGACACACACTCCTTGCGTCGACTTACATATTTTCCACCCTCTGTCGTGCACTCCTTGCACTTGTCCTAGAGAACTAGAATTAACTCAACACACTCACGGATAGAAAAATGTATCTCTATCCCTGCAGACGATTTCTAACATTCATATACAATTCAAATGCATGTAAATGACATTCATAACGCAACATCCATTACATGGAAATTTAAAATAGGAAAGATTGTCATTTCTATTAATGGTGGAACGTCAAATTACAATAGTGGAGTCTGAGATACAACTGGGTCTCATCTCTCTGTATTTCTCTCCCTATCCTCTATGCACCTGCCTCTTGGCCAACTCTTCCTTAGCTAACTTACAACCAACAACCATTACTTGGAAACAATACAACAATTTATACAAGAGGGGCTCAACGAGCTCCCCTCGCAAGCTAAACTAGTGGTGTCAAATCACCATTCAAAATGCCTGTCAAAAGGAAAAATTAAAATGATGGAAATATGCTCCAAATCAGATGCATATCCCTTCTGCCATCAACCACTTAATGGAGACCTTATCTACAGCTTGTGTGAATGCACAATTATCTCATCCATCTTGTCATCAATAAATGCCTAGATCATGCTTTAGATTCTCGAGGAAAAATGAAAGGGCGATGTCTCCCCCTTTATTGAATGCGCACCACGCGAATTAGTTGACTGGCGTGTGATGAGGTGGAGCAATTCTCCTGCATCAATCCACATTAGCATGGGGTCATCTGTCAGTTGTACAACCAATATAGAAAATCCACATGGAATCCTGTGGGCTTTCCATGTGGCACCCATGCTTTGAATTTTGCCCTGGTTTGACCAAACTTTGATTAGCCATAACGTTTGCATACGAACTCCATTTGAGGCAATTTTTGTGATGTTAGAAATTTATCACCAAGCTCTACGCAATGAAGTTATTTTCAAAAGAATTTGGTACGATCAATTTTTGAGCATTTTGGATCTTCCTGAACCTCTTTTGAGCATTATGGATCCTCCTGGATAAACACTATAACACCCCATGGGGGATGGGAAACCAAGAGGCTTTCTTGGGAATGATTTTTTACCTTATGAAATATTAGAAAAGAGGAAACTTACATTGAGTGAGGGGCATAGATTCTTGATGATCGTCGTCTCTATAAAGATAATTTTTTTGGATTTGTGATTCGATGGGAGTGACCTAATAATTTTTTATATATTTGTTTGAGTGGGTTATGCAGAGGAGGATATTGGTGTACCTAATTTGAGTGGGGTACTAATGCCCATTGATGAGATTCGAAATTGATTTTGGGCCCTTGTTATTTTTTGGGTGAATTAGTCACATGGGTGAGCAATCTTCAATCTGTTAAGTGCTAATGTAGGAAACTAACACCACAAACAATGGATTAAATGGTTAATGAACCAAAACAAATGCAAAATATGAGGAATTACATGAGAATAGATGCATAAATAACAAGGTTCAAGAATTGATTAAGAAAACAAGAAATAGTTACCAACATACAAGGTGTTTGATTGATAACACTGTAGAGGCGATGAGAGTACAAGTGATCTCCCCTTCTCCTCCTTGGGAGGGCTCTTTTCATTCCCAACGGAGTCTCTCCTTCTCTCTTTCTGAGACAAGTTGTGTGGCATGAAATAGTACACAAATCTCTCAAGTGACGAGAAGTCCTATGCACAATGAAGTATAAAATATGGTATGACGAGTAAGGTCATGAGAAATGAAGATGCTCAAAAATTAATTGGCTAGCATAACCTTGCACTAGTTTTCCACTTTTGAATGCATACTCATAGTGTTCTTAAATATATTCCCTTCAAGCCTTTAAATAACTAGTTTTGAGTGTGAAATGAAGTTCTTGTAGGCGGTGGAGTGTTCTTGAAGTTATATTTTCTAGATTTGAGGAGTCGACTTTTGAATTTGCATGACAGGAACTACAAGCATTCCCATGAATGTCGATTTCATTTGATTTGATCATATTTTGAGTGTAGTTGTTCCATCGTGCTGATCACACTAATTTCCATTTTTTAAGCTATGTTGATGTGTGCTATTCACACAAAACTTATTTTGGAAATTCACGCTAAAGTGCACTAATAACACAAATTTTCTTTTGGAAAGTTGCGTTGCATTACTGAAACTTACTTTCCATAGTTTCTTTCTTTGTTGAGTGAGTTCTATAAATACTGTGAATAGAAATTTTGGTGTATTGAACTGATGATGTCTCCAGTGATCACCTATAATGCTTGGTGAGCTATTTTTAGGTGATAATAGATGCACCCTAATGTGTGAGGTTAAGAGAAATCATATAGCTGAAATACATCATTTTTTATTTTGTTGTGTGTCCTGTTACTTGTATGGAGAGAGAGAAAGAGTTTTTAAGGAATAAGAATGGTCTTTCAAAGGAAGAGGGGGAGAACCACCTGCAAAAACATTATCTTACTACAAAAAAATATTTTTATACAATTGAGGCTAGCATTCCCCATGCTTATGTATTAACTAGAAGAAGTTTATAATAATACACATGAATCTTTGGGATTCTATTGTAACTAAAATCTTGATGGAGTAGTTATATACAGTTCTCATGGGGGAGTCGATAATGAAAAATGACGGTTTTGGAATGAGACATTACTCTGAAACCTGGAGTGAACATTTGTGATGGGTATTCATGACTCAAAAGGCTTTAATGGCCTATCAAGTTTAGAGGTATTCAGATGGTATTGAAAACTGCAACTATCGCAAAGAAAGACCCACCCTTCCATGAAGAGATGTTGATGTTGAAAATCATGGGGGTCAACGAAAATAGAGAGAGATGATGACTTTATCTATCTCGTCCAAGGATCATCATTTGCATGGTACTGAGAACCAAGATACTGCACTATTCCTGGAAACTGATGCTGAGGTTAACAAGAATGGAGCCACGACTGCAGGGGGTTGAGTGCTCCTTGAAATCAACTAATGAATATGGTATTAGGTACTGACTTGTAAGAGTGATGATTATATGGTAAAGGAAAATGAGTTCAATAGGAGATGGGATCAATACTTCCCTTGGTTGGAGCATAAGCAACAATTGGAAGTTGTGGTAGTCAAATATTCAATGGGAAAAAAGTGGTCTAAGGTAAGGGGGACAGTCATGTACCAACCATGTGTTGTCGAATTGCAACTGAGGGTGACGAGGCTACAAATATGGTGATTTATAGATTAAAACTCAGGGATCTTGACAGAGGTTTCTATGATACTTGAGTTTTGTCCAATGAAATAGGTATTTGCAGATAAAGTAACATAGTATGAATGCCCCAACCAAGGGAAACAAGGGTTGCAACCAAGTACAAAAATGGTGCCATCGGATATGATGACCTAAGTCTATCTTCTTTCTATAAATTAAAAGGAATTTTATACCATCCAAAAATAAATGAAAAATAATAGCTTTGGTTGAATGCACATGCATAGAAATGGGCGCCCTAGTGAAATGATGGCTTGGCCTTGTGGAGTCACAAGTGTTCAATAAAAAATAAAGGGTGAGGGCCCCATGGGTTGGTTTATGTGTTAGGTGAGTGGATTATGGATTGATTTGCATATGAGAAACTGATCTTGGAGGAGATGAGGGGATGATGAATATGCGAAGTTGCATTCAACATAATCAACCAAAAACTTGTGAAAATGTGGGAGTCCATGGGTGAATAGTCCAATAATATGGTAAGGATAAATATGAGGTTTATTATCATAAATGTGAACTACTTGGACTCCCTATATCCATGGTATAAAAAAACATGAGTGTCATGCTGCTTGGGGGCTAAAAAACATGTGAGACCACTCATGTGGGTGAAGAAAGAGACTATCGACAAAGAAAACACATGTATACAAATGGAACTGGGTGAAGGTGTTTTATTACTGGGTGATATAAACCTAAAGGTAGATGGTGTAGGGTGATATTGATAAATACATTTGTTCTTAGAGGGAGTGAATACAAGCGAGTTTTGAACATATACTTGAAGGGGCCATGGGGTGATCAGGATTGTATGCGCTATGATATTCCCGATGAGTACTTGCACACAAAAATCAAATACTCGAAGTGAAAAATATCTGATAGTAAAGAACATGTTGCGAAAAATTGAAAAAATTATAGTGAGAAAGTGTCACTACTACACATTGAAAAAATTGCGACGTTATGGACAAAATTGGCCATACTGTTGCAAAATAGAGGAAATAATATTTTTTTTCTCCATACTTCCCAATATCATCGCACTTGCGACGTACTTTTCAAATTGTTGCATTAGTGACAACGTTCAGAAGATGTCTCTCTTGTGACGACATCAAATGCGCATCGCACTTGCGATGGTGTGGATATTAGGTTGTCTTCCCCCATTGGTCACCCACTATTTGTCAAAGTCAACATTGACTTGGTCAACAATTGTCGAAATTGCGACGTTATGTCCGTTGCACTTGCGACGGTCTAGAAACTAGGCCCCCCCCAACGGTCACCCACTAATTGACAAAGTCAACATTGACTTGGTCAACTGTCGTCGAAATTGCGACGCTATAAAATATATAAATATGTTGCATTTTAAGGATGTTGCGACATGTTTTCTATAACAACGACAGTTCAAAAAGGGTATAGGGTCTTCTTGGAAAACAAAAAACATGTTTCTTTTTCATTTGTTATAATAGAAAAATATAATAGATATTCTATTATACACCACTCAATTTTATAAGATAATTATCAGTATATGTCTGTGGGGAAGAATGTCAGAAAACATTAGAGGTGGGAAAAAAATTAAAGAGGGTGAAAAGGGTGACGATAAATGCTATTTACCTTGAATTTTTTTTTTAGACTAGACGTCCTGAAAGAGTTTTAATAGCAACAACTAAAAACAATTGTAGAAAATATGGGCACATGGATGGGGGATCAAATGGACATCGTCCCATGGTAATTAGCTATATATATATATTCATTATTTGTTTTAATATTGATTGTATTCTCAAACTTTGATAGTGTTTTATACATGCACTAATTTTTCATGATTGTTTGTAATTATAAAGTTAGATTTGCCCCCTAACTTTCTGCAGAAATCACCAAGTAGTAGCAAAAATGATGTTGTACAAGATGAGGAACATGAAGAAGACAATGGATATCAAGTTAATGATCCCATATAAGTAGATGACAATAATAACATAGTTCAAGATGATGGGACAAATAAAATGATCCAAGACTTATTCGATCATTCATATGAGAATCATGGGGACAATAGTGATGGTATTTATGATGAACCTCTGCTTGAAAAGGAAAATAAACAACTTTAGAAAGGGTCAAGAGAAAATATTCTCTCCACTACATTGCTGCTGGTGAACTTAAAGGTTACGAATCATTTTTCAAACACTTGTATGACACAGATCCTAAGGTATGTAATATGTTTCATCACATATACATAAAGGTTGACTTTCCCCCCTTTTTAAGTGTTAATTAATGTGTAAAATAAAAATGCAAAATTTAAAATTACTATTCTTTGCATTAAGTAGTTATTTTTTATGTTTTAGATTGTTAGGTGAATTTCTGTTACTCTCGTCAAATATTTTACCTCGCACATATCGAGAATGGAATGGAGTATCAAAGTATAGATGCATGTCTTGATGATCATATTATATATTATGGAAAACCTGCGTCGAAAACAAAATGCACGGTATGTGGTATCATTATATATCAAACCGATCAAGTAACAAAAATGATGCCTCAAAAGGTTCTCTAACATATTCCTATAATTCCACATTTGCAACCACTGTTTAGGTGCCAAAGCATAGCACAATTTATGGATTACCATGCACGAAAGAGAATTGAAGATGACATTCTTCGAATTCCTATAGATGGTTATGCATTTAAGGAAATTACTGCAAAATGGCCATAATTTACAGATGAGCCTCGTAATGTTAGGATTTCATTGGCAACTGGCGGTGTTAATCCATTTAGAGAGCTTCGGTCTATTTACTCAGTGTGGCCTATTTTTTTTTATCAACAATAACATTCCTCCTTGGATGTCAATAAAGAGGGAGCACATAATGTTGACAATGATTTTTCCAGGTATTTGTTTACATTAATTTTTCGAATGTAATTTTTTTTTTACACAATATCTTTTATTTATTTATTTACGTATATATACATACCATGGTAGTAATTTCATGTAATTTCAAACAATTAGGTAAGTACAAAGTTAAATATATGAATGTGTATATCGAGCCTCATATCGACAAGCTATTAAAGTTATGGGAGGGCATCACTATGTATGACATATGTAAACCAATTGGGCAGAAGAGATTTCAATGTCATGGAATACTTTTATGGTCAATTCATGATGCCCCAGAACTAGCACATTTTTGTGGTATGTAACGTTCCATATTGCACACTTGAATATTATATAATTAATTGAATATATCATGCATGTTTTTTAAACAATCCTTTCGTATATTAATGATTCACATTAATCCATCTGTTGCAGGTCTTCAAACAAAGGGTAAATTTGCATGTCCAGTTTGTGGTCCTAAGATTAAATATCGTTGGTCAAAAAGTTTAGGAAAGGAGGTGTTTGATGAGTATAGAAACTTCCTCTCTAAGAACCATAACTATCGTACTAGTGAAAAAATATATTTTCAATGGTAAACAAGAGACTGGACTAAAACCACAAAGAATGACATCTCGCCTATGGAAGTTGGCATATGACAAAATTAATCCTCGAGGTATGCATTTTGTATATGTATCATAAATGGAATCATGTTTTGAAATTTTATTTTAATTATTCAATTTATTTTACCGCATTTGATAAATAGTGTTCTGATTTTCTTTATGCTTCATCAATGCCGTCATCGTGAAGGTAGTAATAATGGGATTCCACGAGGAATGAAATGTTATCCCACTCAATTCATGAGGTTGCCTTACTATGAGGAGCTAAAGATAGTTCATTTGTTTGATACAATGCATATCGGAAAGAATGAAACATAAACATTATGGCGAATCATAGATGGCAGGAGGGATAAAGAAAAAATTGTCAAAATTTGTAATGACATTCAAGAAGAAAATCATGCAATGAAAAGTGTGATCCGATCAAATAGCGATGGAGACCAAAATAACCTTCCATGGTTATTAACAGAGCAACAAAGAAATGGTGTAAAATAGGTCATTCAAAGAATTAAATTTCCTAGAGGTTTTTGTTCAAACATAAAGAATATCTTAACGAAGAAAGGTGAATTTGGTGTGGTAAAAACACACGATTGGCATACCTTCATTAAGATAATTAATAATTTTAGTATTCATATTTATATATTGGTCGTATACATTTTTTGAGTTTTTTGTTTCTTTTGTCTAGTTTTGAAACAAGTAATGATTCATTTTTATCATTATAGTATGTTCTACCTCTATATCTCCCAAACGACTTTGACAACAATGTCAAACAAGTTATACATGATATTGGAAAATACATGAGGTAAGTAGCTGCAATATATATGAAAAAACAAAATTCAATTTTTTGTTGTACTTAATGACATGTGTTTTACTTGTAATGTAATATGTATTATATTTTGTTGAATCATGTTATTTTCTCGCGTCATGATCTGTAGATGGTTGTCAAGGAAATAAATCCATGAAGATGATATAAAGTATTGGAAGTGAGAAATTCCTCAGCTAATGTGTGAAATGAAGAAGTATCTACCTCTAACATTTTTCAATGCACAAGAACACTACCTCATACACCAAGTTGAGGAGATTGAAATGGGTGGACTTGTACACACAAGGTCATTGTGGATGGTTGTAACAGACCCTTGGTGGGGGTGTCAAATTTTTTCTCTTAGTAGGAGAATCAAAACCCCCACTCGGGGTTTCTATCCCATTCTGCTATTCCAAAGCTTTTCGGCCATGGTTTCCATTCTCCGTACCGAGATCAGAGCTGGTAGGTAACTGTTAGAATATGAATGGATGTGCTCATTTTACCATTGACAATATCTTTATTGTCACCCAACCATAGGCCAAAGCCACCCTCTGAGCACCTTAACCTTGACAGAGAATCACTCCGGAAGCAAACCCTAGGCTAGATAGCTAAACAAAGGGTAGCACACCTTTCCCCAAGGATAACACACCAACAAGAGCTGATTAGATGCTCCAAACCCTAGCCAAGAGATAGTCCAAGCCAAACGTGATATGCTAGTTGCAGCAGCTGCAATGGAAGCTCTCCTCAAATCTATGCACAAGAATGGGCACCGCAGTGCGCACAAGTTGCTTCTCTGCAATTCTGAGACTGTCTGCCAGAATGAGAACTGGCCTCCTGTATTTATACTAATTTTGGTTAATTTCCTGGGCCAACTTCTCATTCTGGGTATTTGTCTGTTCAATATATATTAGTATTTCTGGTCGAATTCTTCTCTTGGAGGCTAATAACCTAATATAAATTATCTTCTTGAGTCGACAAGTCTTCTAGGGTTATTAGCCAACTTATTAGGGTTTCTTCTGGCTTCCCAGAGTATTCTATCCTCGCCAGGTTTACACGTGGAGGTAAATACCTCCCGCAACTACCATAATATCAATAGTAACCTCTCCCAAGTTCTTTGGGTTCTTCCATCCATCTATACTCGCATATGACCTCGGGTATGACTAGACGCCAAGACAACAGGTTCCAATACAACCATTGCACGAATCCTCCGGAGTGGAAAATCTATGAAGTTCACAATCCGACGCTGCGTGTCCTCAGAGATTTTGATGGACCTGATTCACTTCGGGACTTCGACGTTCAAAATTCTCAAACGTTGCAAAGTCTTTTCTCCCTGAATTAATCCATACCCAGAGTTACATATCGAGCGCCACACATCCCTTGTGATTGACGGTTATAATCTACATCAGGACTTCAACGTTCGAGAGTTTAGAACACTCTAAACCATTTTTCCTCCGAAGTACTCCGTACCCGAAGTTACAGATCGAGCACCATGCATCTTCCCTGATCAGTGACTGTGATCCACTTCGAGACTTCGACATTCGAGAGTATCGAACACTCCAATGCATTTTTCCTCTGAAGTACTTCGTACTCGGAGTTACAGATCGAGCGGCACCCATCTTCCCCGATCAACGATTGTGATCCACTTTGGGACTTTGACATTCAGGAGTTTTGAACACTCCAATGCATTTTTCCTCCGAAGTATTCTATACCCGAAGTTACAGATCAAGAGCCACGTGTATTCCCTTATCAACGACTGTGATCCACTTCGGGACTTCGACATTTAGGAGTTTCAAACACTCCAACTTTGTTTTCCTTCGAATTACTTCGTACCTGGAGTTATAGATCGAGCCCGATGCATCTTCCCCGATCAATGACTGTGATCCACTTGGGGACTTCGGTGTTTGAGAGTTTTTAACTCGCGTGACCCCAGTTTCCTCCGAAGTGGCTATCTTCCAAAATGGAAGATCTACTGACACCTATCCTAAGTTATCGATTGACTCAGATGAAATCTGACTCTCTGGCCTTCGGGAGTTCTTGTTCAACACATCCCCTTTTCTAACGGAGTGACTATCTCTGAAATGGAAGATCTTCTACCACGCGTCCCTTCCAAAAAATGAATGGGATGACTTCGAGACTCCAACCTTTATAAATCCTTATGCCTTCACACTTTGGTCCTCTCAAAATGACTTCTCTCTGAAGTGCAGGATCTGACAACATCTGTCCCTTTGTCTTGGACGACTTAGATCTACTTCGACTCTTCAGGAGTTTTGCGATGCAATCTCCTCTTTTCTCCTGGAGCTAGTCAATGTCAGGCTAACCATAACCTCAATCTCATGGTTTGAGGGTATCTATGCAACCCCAGAGATATACAACTCGTAAATTTAGTTTAAGGTCCCTTGGGTCCCAGTGCATGCCACTATGAGAGGGACACCTGGTAACCCCATCACTCGACACATGGGCTCCCACATGATATTGACATTAATACTCGTGTTCCCACGATTGAACAGTCATGAGGGATATTGAAGGATCCTTAGATCCACGGTCCACATCAACTTCGGGGGTTTTGGTGTTACCAAACCTATGTCCTCTCGAAGTGGTGAACGTCGGGATGACTATATCGTATATCCAATGGTCGGGATAGTTCCCGGGAATCCTCATATCTACGACCAAGATTAACTTCGAGACTTCAGGGGATTCATCTCCTGTGCAATGATAATGCTCAATTTGTCAGACCCGCAAAGTCCAAAGGGATCAAAGGGTTAATGCCCTAGTTCCTTATCTAGGTTCGACGATCATGAAGAAATTCGGCTCTTCCCGAACTAATATCATCCATTTGTCTTTCAAATGAAAGGATCTTTCCTTTAAGGGCTTGCAACTCGCTATTCTACCTAAGTTCTATCAGCTCATTAAATACTTAGGTATTTTGCGCCAATTCTCTTTAACTTAACGCTTAGAGAAATCCTCCGTGCACCTCTTGCGCTCATTTATCAACTCTATAACTTAAGGGGGGGGGTTCTTGATTTCTGCCCGGCTTGCAGAGGCTCTGTGCACACATGCACTACCTGTCCCGAGCTTGATCAACCCCTTCGTTTAGAACGACTGGGAGTGTCACACATGAGGCTATGCCCAAAGTCAACAAATTCACAGTTCATTTATTTTAACTTGAGCCACCACAGGGCTCAGGCATTTACGTGTACAGGCCAGAGAATTTATTATTTTTCTTAAATACACAATTAGGAAGAATTGAAGGGATACAATATAACCATTAAGAAAACATGTCCATCCTTGCAACATTCATAGGATATCCAACTTTAATTCACAATTAGCACTTAAATACACAGGATATGAGAATACTTATCTATTACAGGTTATAGCCAACTAATTAACTGTGGGTGTTCATCCTTCCACCCAACCATAGGCTCAGAGGCATTCATTCTTAGCACTCTGGCCACCCCCGTGCCAAGCCATGATATCACCAAGGAATTTATGCCAATTCTCATCGATCCTTTCTCTTTCGCATCTTCTGCAAGGTTTATCAGATGCTTCCTCAACAACAAGCTTGCGACCTTCTGCTCAGGTCTCGTTGTTTTCATACTATCAGATATATCCCTCTCTGTCATGGCATTGATGAACTTTATCAGATGCTTCCTCAGCATCAAGCTCATGGCCTTCGACTCATTCTCTGCTGGCCAAATAATGTTCCTTGCATTCTCCACTCTTCTTTTTATTCTCTGGCGTGCCTTGCACTCACATCCCTCCTATCCTGTTCCTTCTATCAGAAGGAAACCCAGGTACGTCTGGGTCTACATGACCCTATCGTACTTCGAGCTAACTTTCTAAAGCTAGACCATGCTTCCATTCATGGGGTAGTTGATGGTTCAACCACCAATCCTTTTCTTATTAACTGATATCTTATAATTTTCACATTCTTTCCTTTAGTGATATCAAGGCTAGTACTTTCAAGGCTTCACACCCACAACCAATTATTGGAAATTCAAACAATAATTCATTTACACTGTTCCCATGCCACAACATGGTAATCCTAATTAATGATTAATTACAAGTCAGGGGAAACAAGGGTGTTACAATCCCCTCCCTCTTAAAAATGAAGACTGTCCTCAATGTTCTTTCTTAGTAACACCTGTCATGCCTTTATCATTCATCCACTTCAGAATTATTGACCTTCTTTCTCAGTTAGGTCCTTTTTTAGACTCTAAATCTTCATCACCTGTCTTCAATAATTCTTGGACAACAGGAAAATTAATAATAGTCTCATGCGAAAACATTTTACTGTTGCATAAAATTTCTAGGAAAATTTCATAATCTAGCACAATACACTTATCTGCGCAGTTTGTGGATTTGTATCCACATGGCTGTCTTTTTATCCAGGCTCACTGTTTTTCCTTGACATACCCATTATGTGCATGATCCCAATCAATAGTTTACAAGAACTGTCAGAGTATCCTCTTCCTTGCAGTCACTCACCCTCCAGGCCCAGACTCAGGCATCCCCTTCTTTGTTATACAGTTCCTCAGCTGATCCATCTTGCCGTGCCAAGGTTTTCTCGCATATGAAGAATCCCCGAGATTTTATCAAGCCTTACAATTGAGGCGTCCATCAGACTTTCTCTGCTGAGGCATCCCTCCAGCTTGTGTTACCTCAACACAACATATTCCAAGCAATCATGGCTTACCATGAGGTTCTCATGGCTCAACAGTGGCCTCCTTCATGCTTTTCACCTGGATATCCTTCATCCATCCTTTCTGGACATATATTTTCTTCTCACCTGTATCACATGCATACAAAATTCATGAGACATCATCACAATTCTAAATTTCAGAATTTTATTGCAATCTGTCACCCACAGATTTTCCAATTTCTTCATTTATTTTCAGATCTGTTCTGCATGGAACCATATTCACAAGCATGGGACTTTCCTCCCCATAGCAGTTCAACTTAGCAGGCAATCAGTCTTCCTTATGGGCTTACAACATTGACATATCCAAGACTCTTTCTTTCTGCAAGTCAACTTTCCTTAGCCAAACAAATTGTTAGTTTTCATGCACACTATATTTTCATACGATGCATACTAACAGTCCAAGTTATTTTCATCTATTCAGGGTATATAAAGAAAAAAGGAAATATTATTATTATGTAAGCATACTGTCAACATACTACATTTTCCAAGTGAAATTCAAATATTAAATGAATTTAATCAATGTGCCAATGTTCATGGCCACATTCATACCCAATGCACCCTCGCATTAATCTTCAAGCTGCCACACTTGGTGACAAGCACCCTGCTATGGTGTGTTGGAGTTTAACCAACCTCTTCACCATATGGCTTATTCCTCCTCATTCAGTCTTACAACATGAATATACTTCCTCCTACATGCTAATCACGATTCCAAATTAGCGCACATGAAACTAAATGTTTCTCTTGAATGCGCCCAAGAATTCTTCCTTCATTAGTAACCAAGGTGCCCACACTCATGGTCACCCAAATTTCTTTCCTTTGACATCCATACAATGTAAGTAAGATTTTTGGAAGGTCCTCCTTCCTCAATGGAAGGTTCATTGTATTCCTTTCATGCAAACATGCACTTCCTCAAAGAAATTCCATGAAATGTGCTAGATATGAGCACCTTTATTCCCATAGTACCAGTCCTTGCGACCACAATCTAACACATAGTGTTAAACTCTATCTTCCTTGACTGGCCCGGAGGAAATCCATTTTCTCTCCATGCGACCGAGAGCTGTGGCCTTAGATCTATTCTTTTCAGGTGCTATCCTTTCGGCTCCCATGTCCAGGCACTATGATCTTGGATAAACCCCTTGTCTGCAAATCAATGGTGTAGATCCATTTTTCCCCAGATTCAATGACTTTAAGGGATTGCAGAACCTCAACTAGTTCACGGTTTAATTCTCCTTCAGATATCCACAATGAATACAAGCCTTCTGATCTACGATTGGATCCCAAACTCATAACAACGCTATATTGAATTTAAATTATGGGTACAGGTCTCGACGTTAACCCGTGTGCATATGCAATCTTCGCAATGATCGCGGGCCATCGATTGATTTTAACCACACGATTTCCAAATAATAATAATGCCAACACATAAGTGTTTGACTAAGAATTTAGGTTGATGTAGAGCTTTTATGTGCTAAATTCAACCACAAAACCCAATCACAGTACGAGTTTTACGTGACATTAACGCGTGGGTTCCTCGTAGTTTCACCCACTGATCGTTCAAAGATAGATGGTTCACAGCTATTGCGGAATCCCAATATGCTCTCTCTTTATCAGAGAGTTAAATCTCTACAATATGAAAAGTGCTTGCCCGACTCTTTTAATCATGGTCGTTGATTCTCCTCCCTGACGAGATCAAATTTGGTCGTTGATTGTCGTGAACTAGCATGTCCACAAATTTCTCCTTCGAGCTCTGCAATGATTCCCAACCATCAATCTCTGTTCACGGATTGATAGTTCACAGTGATTGCAGGGCCCAATCTGGAAAGTTTTCGTTGGACTCTGTCTAATCATGGTCGTCGATCTTCCACCCCGACAAGATCAATGACGTTGGTTGATTGTGGGATGTGAACTAACATGTCTGTTAATTTCACCTTCGTGCTCCACAATGATCCTCGACCATCGATATAATCGAACGACTAGTGTTCGATTCATTAACTCCAGTGGATAATGAAGTCAATTTGATGAATGTGATTGGTCTTCCCTCCGATGAGTGGCTCACATTCATCTCCTCTGTCAGTTTCTTGACTATCCTGATTCGATCAGGGTTTTCTTCTTGAAT
>JZKD02S0168025.1:468732-492616 GCA_000966675.3 Picea glauca
GTTTACCAAATATTCCATAAGGAATATAAACATGCATCTTTGTCATGCACCCAAATTATGTATCCATACATATTTTGGTTTTGTTAACTTACATCCATGATGTACTTAACCATATACATAATCAAAACTTTGTGTGTAGCTTCCATGACTATATTTCACAGCCTACATACATCTCTATTCTAAAATTAGTCAACTCATGACTGTTCAAACTAATTCTTATGTGATCCTCAAGGCATAATCATTTTCCTCTTATCCCTACACAGACCATCCTTGCTCATTTACTCTTTCATTTATTTATACTAGTCTTTTCTGAGAGAATGGAGCGCATCCCCCTTAAACTATCATTCAAAACAAAACTTTCACGACTCTTCAAAATGGAGTCAACCATGCATCCATTGTATTCACTTAATATTGGAAAGTGAAATTCTTGCCTTACATATCACTCATCAAGGAAACCATATTGTGCCTTTAGTATACATATATCCTTACATCATGCATGTGCATCATTTACATATGGACCTATCAGACTTCCAGATCCTCCTCCAGGGATATTGTTTCCATCCGTATGACAAGCCTCATAGGGACACGCAACATTGAGCTTCTCTCTTAGTTGTGAGCTTGCAGTCATTCACACGACATCCAGATGGAAGTTGAATCAGACATAGTCATAACTATGTTCCCTTTCTATACAATAACAGCTAGCAAGAAAACACTTTTGCCTCAAACTCAATGGAACATTACCCAACTTATAAATACAATCTGGGCAATTATAACCATGCCCAAGGTAACATAATCAACCAATTTATCTTCCAACTATATCTATATGGCTACCATCCACCAATGGATGTCAATTTGACCCATTGGGCTTCCAGAAGTTCCCCAACACTTCCTTGATCACATTCAGGATCAACATTTAGTCAACCATTTTATATTAATTTTAACAATTTAATGTCTAATACCATTTGGAATATTCCCTTAGATCCCAAATGTAATTTCGAATTATGTTACTTACTGAGTATCCTAGTTCATAAATCCAGAGTATCTTTAGGTCAAGATCAGTCTTGACCATTACACCTAGAATTCTTCCTTCTGTTCAACAATAGTCAGGGACAGAGGCCACTCTCCTCCTCCCACAAGAAATCTAGAAAATTATTTTCCTATCCACCAAGCAAGGGAGGCTGCTATGATTTCTCACTCAATCACTCTATATTTCTACAACTCCATTTACCAGCTTGATTGGAAAAACCCTGTCCAACAATTCCCATACCCAGAAACCAAATTCTTTTCTCAATCCACTTGAAACCCGAGAGTTGCGAATGCTCTCCCTTTTCAGGGAATGGTCACTAGACTCATTCCTCTGATCGTGAGGGGTTATACACCTATACTAGGTTTAAACCTTCATTAAAGCAAGAATCATTACTGCTACAGATCATTTCCATCCGTTCACATTGCTATTTTAGTTTAAATATTAGTGTTCTTCAACATAATCCCATTCCTATAGGATCAGATTTCATTTCCCAAGAAATTCTAGGCTCCCTTTGTCATAGTCTAGCATGATTCAATATCATTGGGGTAAAATCCCAACTGTGTTTTAAATATGCATCCTTCTACTCAAGGAACTTATGCATATGATTTATGTTTGGCGATAATATTCTCCACAGGCTCATCTTAGCTTTGGTAATCGAATCTTGTGACTATACAACAACATGTACAATTGCACAATGAAGTCAACTTATTTATTTGGGAACATTAGCAACATACAATGCCAATTTCAAAAACATCTATCAACAATAAAGTATCTCATTCCTCTCTTCAGTAGAGGTTTTCTACGCCTCTTAGAAATGCGGTAAGATAGGGTGTTACCCCTTAAAGTCCTCCAGAAATATTTTCATACGACTCGTGCATGAGACCAAGTAGGCCAAGTGTTGTTGCTATGCTGTGATACCAATTTGTAACACACCCATGGTGGGGGCGTCAATTTTTTTATTTTCTTAGGAGAATTAAAACCCCCATTCAGGGTTTCTATCCCATTATGCTCTTCCAGAGATTTCCAACCACGGTTTCCATGCTCCGAACCGAGCTAAGAGCTTGTAGGTAGCCTCTCCCAAGTTCTTTGGGTTATTCCATCCATCTGTACTCGCATACGACCATGGGATATGACTAGACACAAAGACAACATGCGCCAAGAAAACCACTATGCGAATCCTCCAGAGTGGAAAATCTCCAAAGTTCACAATCCGACGCCACATGTCCTCAGATATTTTGACGACCCTGATTCACTTTGGGACTTTGGCATTCAGAAGTTTCGAACGCTGCATAGTCTTTTCTCCCCGAAGTTCTCCATAGCCGGAGTTACATATTGAGCGCCACAAGTCCCTTGTGATCGACAATTATAATCTACTTCGGGACTTCGACATTCAGAAGTTTCGAACACTCTAAACCCTTTTTCCTCTAAAGTACTCTATACTTGGAGTTACAGATCAAGAACCACGTGTCTTCCCTGATCAACAATTGTGATCCACTTAGGGACTTCTACATTCGAGAGTATTGAACACTCCAATGCATTTCTCCTCCGAAGTACTCTATTTCCAGAGTTATAGATCGAGTGCCATGCGTCTTCCCCGATAAATGACTATGATCCACTTCGGAACTTCGACATTCAGGAGTTTCAAACACTCCAAATCCTTTTTCCTCCGAAGTACTCCATACCCAGAGTTACAGATCGAGTGCCACGTGTCTTCCCTGATCAATGACTGTGATCCACTTTGGGACTTCGACATTCAAGAGTTTCAAACACTCCAACACCTTTTTCCTCCAAAGTACTCTGTACCCAGAGTTACAGATCAAGCGCCACAATTCTTCCCTGATCAATAGCTTTGATCCACTTTGGGACTTTGGCAGTCGAGAGTTTTTAACTCACGTGACCCCACTTTCCTTCGAAGTGGCTATCTTCTGAAATGGAATATATGCTGACACCTATCCTCAACTATTGGTTGACTCAGATGAAATCTGGCTCTCCAGCCTTCGGGAGTTCTTGTTAAACAAATCCCCTTTTCTCCCAGAGTGAATTGCTCCGAAATGGAATATATTCTGCCACACATCCCTTCCAATGAACAACTGGGATGACTTTGGGACTCCAGCTTTTAGAAATCCTTGTGCCTTCACACTTTGGTCCTCCCAGAGTGACTTCTCTCCGGAGTGTAGGATTCGATGACACCTATCCCTTTGGCTTGGATGAATCATATCTACTTCGACTCTTTGGATCTTCAGGAGTTTTGCGATGCAAGCTCCTCTTTTCTACTAGAGCTGGGTTGACCACAGCCTCAATCTGACAGTTCGAGGGCATCTACACAACTCCGTAGATCTACGGCTCATAAATTTCGTTTAAGGTCCCTTGGGTCCCAGTGCGTGCCACTCCGGGAGGGACACCTGATAACTCTGTCACTCGACACATGGGATCCCACATGATCTAGATGTTAATACTCACGTCCCCACGATCAAAAAATCGTGAGGGATCCTTAGATTCACGATCCACATCAACTTCAGAACTTTAGGGGTTTTGGTGTTACCAAGCCTCTGTCCTCCCGAAGTGGTCAACGTCAGGCTGGCTATATCATAGATCTAACGGTCAGGATAGTTCCTGGGCATCCTCAGATCTATGGCCTAGATTAAATTCGGGACTTAGTGGGATTCACATCCTATGCAATGAATATGCTCAATTCGTTGGACCCACAAAGTCTGAAGGGCTCGCAGCGTTAACGCCCGTGTTCCTTCTCCAGGTCGGACGATCATGAAGAACTTCATCTCTTCCCGAACTAATCTCATCCATTCATCTTTCAAACAAAAGGATATTTCCTTTAGGGTCTTGAAACTCGCTATTCCACCCGAGTTCCGTTGTTTCCTTAAACACTTAGGTATTTTATGCTAATTCTACTGAACTTAACGCTTAAAGAAATCCTCCGCGCACCTCTTGCGCTCATTTATCAACTCTAGAACTTAAGGGGGGTTTTAGATTTCTTCCCACCTCATAGAGGCTCTATGCACACATTCACTACCTCTCCCAAGATTGACCGACCCCTTCCTTCAGAAGGACTGGGAGTGTCGGCATGCACACGTGAGTCTATGCCCAAAGTCAACAAATTCACAGTTCATTTATTTTAACTTGAGCCACCACAGGGCTCAGGAATTTACGTGTACAGGATCAAAAATTTCTTATTTTCTTAAATACATAATTAGTAAGAATTGAAGGGATACAATATAACCATTAATAAAACATGTCCATCCCTGCAACATTCATAGGATATCCAACTTTAATTCACAATTAACGCTTAAATACACAGGATATGATAATAATTATCTATTACAGGTTGTAGCCAACTAATTGACTATGGGTGTTCATCCTTCCACCCAAGCATAGGCTCAGAGGCATTCATTCTTAGTGCTCTAACCACCCTCATGCCAAGCCATGATATCACCAGGGAATTTATGCCAATTCTCATCGATCCTTTGTCTTTCACATCTTCTGCGAGGTTTATTAGATGCTTCCTCAGCATCAAGCTTGCGACCTTCTGCTCAGGTCCCGTTCTCTACATAATCTGAGAGATCTCCCTCTATGTCATGACCTCAAAGAGGTTTATTATATGCTTCCTCAACATCAATCTCATGGCCTTTAGCTCATTCTTTGTTGGTTGAATAATGTTCATCGCATTCTCCACTCTTCTTTTTATTCTATTGTGTTCCTTGCACACACATCCCTCCTATCTTGTTCCTTCTATCAAAAGGAAACCCGAGTCCGTCTGGGTCTAGAGGACCTTGTGGTACTTTGGGATGACCTTATACAACTAGACCATGCTTCCATTCATGGGGTAGTTGATGGTTCAACCACCAGTCATATTCTTATTAAATGATCTCTTATAGTTTTCACATTCTTTCCTCTAGTGATATCATGGCTAGTACTTTCAAGGCTTCACACCCACAATCAGTTATTGGAAATTCGAACAATAATAAATTTACACTGTTCCCATGCCACAACATGGTAATCCTAATTAATGATTAATTAGAAGTTGGGGGAAACATGGGTGTTACAATGGTGGAGAGGCACTTGAAATCATTGAAGGCTTTGGTTAGACAAAGAGCATGTCTTGAGGATTATATGGTGGAGGGATATATGATATATGAATACATGGTGTATATTATTCATTATATACCTAAATTAGCAGTGCAATCTATGCATGTAATGGATTTCATTTGGGATGTGAACTCCATCAAAAAATTTGAAGGGGAGCAACTGTTGGGGAAAGGTACAATGAAGAAAGTGAGAGGTAATATTTAAATTGTGGATATTTGTAATCGATATAATTTTTTTTTTTTTTTTTGTGTATATGATCATACTCTGATCCATATGGATTTTGGTGGCCTCCCACCTATTCCAACTGGCTCATTTTGGCAATTTTCCAGTTTGGCAGTTTTTTCCTAGTTTTTGGGTCCCTGATTTCTGAGGCCGTTTTGAGGCCCTAAACAATGTTTTTAGGGATCGCCATAGTTAAACAATAGACATATTCAATTCTAATGGAAAAAATTTTACTCCTCGGATAGACCTTTCCAACGGGCTATCGTGCACCTAAAACAAATATCGTATGAAAAAGTTACAGCCCCAAAAAGTTGATGTACTAACTTACCCCAACGAGGCCAGCATGAATTTTGGCACTTCATATCCTAGGGTTAGGTTTTTGGATGTCTAGGGTTTTAACATTCATGTTTATTGTAAAAAGGCCTTCAGAGCCTCATTGTACTCATATTCTTGTGAATGAGCGCAACCATCACATCTCTTTTCAGAGATAAGCCACCACCATTCTAGCAAGCTTGTTTTCTGCTGCATTTTATAGTTTCAATTTATTTCCTTATTGAATAGAAACTAGTTTTAATGTATATCTGTTATTATGTGTTAAGCATATTTTAATAATAATCTGTATTCATTTCGTTTTGCTCATGAAATTCAGATCAGTGGTATCGGAGCAGTCTACTCCTTGTCGTACTTAATGCATGCCCCCAACGAGGTTAGGGTACAAAGAATTGGGTCTTGAGCTTGTTTCTCTTGAGGAAAAAATCTCTCACATGCCCAAGAAACCTCTCATGGAAAGAGAAAAAAAATACGAGGGGACAAGAGATCCTTTCAAAATTTTGCTCAAGGAATCTCTCATGCAACAAATGAATGATATGATGGATAGTTTTTCGCAAATCCTTCGACGACTACCAATAGGTGACACATCCTCCTCAAACGGAGGCACCGCCCCATTCAAAGTACAAATCAACTTTGATATTCCTATATTTGAAGTTCAGATAGACACATATGCTATAGACAATTGGTTGAATCTACTATAAGGGTATTTCTCTGTCCATAACTTCTCAAATAGAGAAAATATTACTTTTTCACTCCTCAAAGTCGTTCCCCATGTCAAATATTGGTGGGAAACTTTCTGAAAGCAAAAGGAAATAGAGGAAACCTCATTATTTACAGTCACGGTCACCTGGGAGTCCTTCAGGGATGTTATTAAGGAACACTACTACCCTATCAGAAGTTATGACAACCTGTACACAAAATGGACCACACTGCAGCAGGAGAGAGACCAAGTAGTGCCCGAGTTCACAAATATCTTCCATACCTTGCGCGCCAAGCTGGGTATCAAAGATTATGAGTGACATCTGGTGCTCACGTATCACGAAAATTTGCATCGATACATCCAGGATGAAATGGAGTTTCTGGACATCTCATCCTTCGGCACGACCTACCGATATGCCGTCAAAATCGAGTAGAAGCTTAAACAAAATACGCGGCAATTCAGGCCTGGGAACCCCTTAGAGAAAAATCCAGGAAAGGGTGGCCCCAAATCACATAAAAAAGGACAGGGAAAATATGGACAACCTCACGACAACTAGTCTAATATGCAAGCAAAGAAGGACATTGGAAAGACAAAGATAGATACTGGGAAGTGGTGCGACTTCCATAAGATCCCCTGGCATAACACTGTTGATTGCTTCTCTAAGAAATCACTGGTGGCTGAGGTGAAAGCCTTTGAATCAGATGTAGGTTCTAACTTTGATTTAGAACCAGAAAGGGGGAGACATATCATTGATGCAGAACCCAATGCTATCGTTTCTACCACCAAGCTCCAACCCAGTGATCCAGATGAGCCAGAGGAAGGCGAGCACCTTTTTCATTTACAAATGTGGGTGAAGGGTACCCTGCTGCACTTAATTGTTGATAGAGGTAGACAAAACAACCTCATATCAACAGAGGTTGTCAAGTGACTTGCCCTGCTGACAACGCTGCACCCACAACCTTACACCATCAGATGGCTCATCCAAGGAAGCGATATTCGTGTCATCCAAAAATGTCGCCTGTCATACAAAATCAAGCCCTTCAAAGATGAGGTATTGTGTGATATTGGCCCTCTCGAATTTTGTAATGTTATTTTGGGCCAACCGTATTTATGGAAATGTCATGTTGTATATGAGTCTAGGCATCACTGTGTTATTATTACTTGGAACAATAAATTTTATAGGATACCTGAGGCAGTCCCACCTAGTGCTATTTCCTTGATCTCTACCAAGCAATGCAAGAAGGTCATCTAGGGCCTTTGTGGCCCATCTCTCCACACAACAAAATCAAGTGGATAAGGTCGTGGAAGAATACTCAGATATCTAATCCTCACCTACCGAGGTACCTCTGCACTGTCAGGTCAAGCATCCCACCGATCTCACCCTCAACGCACCGCTGCCAAATGGGCTTGTCTACCACCACTCTTTGTTAGAGAATGAGGAGAACAAGTGGCAGATCCAAGAATTTCTCCACAAGGGGTAGATCCATCCCAGATCAATGCCTTGTGGGAGCCCAATCATGTTGGTACAGAAGAAATATGGAACCTGATGACTCTGCATTGATTACAGGGTCTTGAATAAAATCATCATCATAAACTGGTACCTGATTCCCTAAATCGACGACCTCCTTGATCAACTCATGGGGGACAAATACTTTAGTAAGATTGATATGAATTATAGATACCCCCATGTACCGATAGAACAAACATATGTATGCAATACCACCTTCAAGTCAAAAGAAGGTATTTTTGAATGGTTGGTCATGCCCTTTGGTTTGACAAATGGGCCAACCACTTTCATGGGGATGATGGATGATATCCCGTGACCATTCACCAATATTTTTGTAGTGGTTTATATATATGACATCCTCATTTGCAACAAGACTTGGGCATAACACTTGCAACATATTCAACATGTTTTGCACACCCTGCGACAACTCAAGCTATACGACAACTTGGAAAAATGATCCTTCGACATGGACAGAGTCCATTACTTGGGCTACATCATTGATAAATATGGTGTACATGTGGATCCAAACAAGATCCAAGTCATTTGTGACTGACTAGCCCCAACCACACTCACTGAGCTTTGAAGCTGCTTGGGCCTTGCCAATTTCTACCACAAGTTCATGTTGGGATTATCCCATATTGCATGGGCCCTCAACCAAGTAACCAGGGGTGGTGGTAAGGAGAAATTTTTGTGGGGATGGTCCCAACAAAAAGCATTTAATGATTTGAATCAATGCTTATGCTCAACCCCAATACTTTCTTTACTGGACCTGCAACAACCCTTTGAGATCGAGACATATGATTCAAACTATGCTGTGGGCACTGTTCTCACTCAGCACGACCACCCTGTGGCCTACCATAGTGAGACACTATCAGATGTTGTCCATAAATATCCTACATACGAAAAATAAATGTACTCCATTGTGCAAGCTTTCCGCTAGTGGAGACATTACATTCTTTGGAAGGAGACAGTCATCCAGACTGATCGTAAGCCACTGCAGTTCATACAGACACAAGGAATATTGTAGAATGACCGCCATCAGAAGTGGTCCACATACTTGCATAAATTACACCTCAACATCAAGTATAAAACATGAAGCACCAATCGAGTCATTGATTGCCTCAACAAATTGCCAATCACGACACTCACCACGGTGCTAGAATCTTGCGGCCACGAGACCTCTGGATGGCCCCAACTCTATGAGTTAGACCCAGACTTTGACACCACCTACCAAATTTTGGGCGCAAACATAGTTGTTGCTAATTTCCATCTTCAGTATGGGCTGCTGTGCCATATGGGCCATATCCGCGTTCCATCAAGCGAGAGAGAGAAGATGATCTGGGAATACCACTATAGTCGGGTGGTAGGACACTTCGATGTTGAAAAGACAGTGGAAATGCTACAGAAACATTTCTATTGGCTGAAACTTTGACATGATGTCAACAAGTATATTAGGTCCTGCACTACTCACACTATTTCCAAAACAACCACTAAGAAATAAGGCCTGCACACCCCTCTGCCTACTCCCGATAGACCATAGGAATCCATCTCAATGGACTACATGTCGAGCCTCCCGTCCATGAAGAGGGGAAATGACTGTGTTTTTGTAGTTGTTTATCACTTTTCTAAGATGGAGATTATGAATGCCTACAAGAAGAGCATCATAATAGAGGCCATTGCCAAGATTTTCTTTGAACAAGTTTGGGCACATTTTGGAATCCCAAAAACCATTGTCTCAAATCAGGACAGTCAGTTTCTTAGCACATTCTGGTCGAGCCTCTAGTCACTGCTGGACACTAAGCTCACCAAATCCATGAACTTCCACCCCCAGAAATATGGCCAAACCGAGGTCGTAAATATAATGATCATGCATATCCTGCGCATGTACAATTCCAAGCACCCTTCGCCACCACCTACTAAATGTTGGGTGCAAACGTAGTTGTCACTAATTTCCATATTCAGGACATGTTGTTGTGCCGTCTGGGCCATATCTGCGTTCCATCAAGCGAGCGAGTGAAGATGATTTGGGAATCCCACTATAGTCGGGTGGCAGGACACTTCGGTGTAAAAAATACAATGGAAATACTGCAGAAACATTTCTACTGGCCGAAACTTTGACAGGATGTCAACAAGTATATCAGGTCCTGCCTGCTTGTGCTATTTCCAAACTGACCACTAAGAAATAGGGCCTATACACCCCTCTGCCTAGTCTTGATAGGCCATGGAAATCCATCTCAATGGACTACATGTCGAGCCTCCTATCCACCAAGAGGGGAAATGACTATGTTTTTGTGGTTGTTGATCACTTTTCTAATATGGAGATTTTGGCCGCCTTCAAGAAGAGCATCACAACAAAGGCCACTACCAAGCTTTTCTTTGAACGAGTTTGGGTACATTTTGGAATCCCAAAAACCATTATTTCAGATTGGGATAGTCGGTTTCTTAGCACATTCTGGTTGAGCCTCTGGTCATTATTGGACACCAAGCTCACCAAATCCATGGCCTTCCACTCCCAGACAGATGGCCAAACTGAGGTTGTAAATTTAATGATCGTGCATATCCTGCGTATGTACAATTCCAAGCACCCTCTCACATGGCATGAGAGTCTTCCCTATGTTCAACATAGCTACAAACGAACCCTGCATAGCTCAACCGAACACAACCCCTTTCATGTGGGGTTGGGATTCCAACCATTGGGTCCCATAGATGTTGCACTACCCCTTGCGGTCATGATCCAAAAAGATATTTTAAACGAGAATGGTTGAGTTATTTAGCATGTGTTTATTAACCATTTAAGAAGTTGAATGAAAGAGGAATATTTGTAGAAGAAACATAACAACCATATGCACATATACATATATGAAATAAAACAAGAAGAACAACAAAGCATATAACACCAAAGTGATAACAGAGTTCGAAAATCTCGCTTACGTCTCCGGGCCTTTGTCTCAGAGGGTGAGGCTTTCTTATTTCTGTTCAAATATTTAAAAGTACATCAAAACAATGCCAAAAAGGTTACAAACTGATTTGGTCTTTTTCTACCAGATCTTTGGAACCCAACAAAAAAAACAACACTCAAATCGGATGACCGGAGCTCCCGGAAATGGCCCGCAAAGGTGCTCTCCTCAACAACTTCCTTGCATAAAAATGGCTTTGGCTTGGTAAATCTTCAGCATAAAAATGCTATGAATGTCCTCTCCTTGGATTCAATAAGCCCTAGTTTATATAAATATGAAGTTGGTAATCATCTCCCAACTTCCCCCCAAGATCTGGCCTAAAAAAGGGCCCAATATCCCCCAATATTGGCCAAAAATATCAAAAAATGCTCAATAATATCAACAAAATCACTACTATAATGTATAAACCCACTATATAGCAATTAAATAGGGCACAACCCCTTTTTAGCTGGACCCTAGTCGTATTTGGCGCATCCATGTGGCTAGGCACTAACATGCCTGTGCGCTGCCCCCTAACCACTCTGCTCTTGGTCGTATGTACTTGGCATATGTGGCCACACTACAAAAACCTCCACGCGCTAATTTTGGTGAAGCCCCTAGATCCTAGCACCCTGGTCGGTGGGCTAGCCCGACCGACCGGGTGTTAACCATAACACCCGTGCTATAACAATGGAATCGGTTACATGCAGACACACCACACGATCAGGGCTAACACTTATAAACTTCCGTGCTGTTACATTGAGGACTAGTCGGGGTCATATGGTCTATGCCCGTGACCGTGGCTAGACCATAAGAAAACGCATGCCAAATGGTGGATGATCTAGACACATGGCGACAAGGCTTAGAACTGTGGATTAAACCACCAAAACACTGCGCCAATAACTTAAGTTCTAGGCTATGGTTCTGTTGGGATGGTTGTATGCACGTTTTTTTCGGGGGCTGGGGCTAAGCCCCAAACCTTAATCTGCCCTGCCATACATTAGATGCAAACTTATATATAATCCTTATGCCATGGTTAATAAGCACCACCCAAGGGCGGAATGGCTAGCCCAACCCTGCCAAAACTCTTCTACCCATGCCGAGGTCGCGGGTTCAAACCTCATGGAGTCCATAAATTTTGAAAACCTTAACCAGATGAGCCAATAAATGAGTGCCATGTGGCATCTCATGTCTGGGCCACATGGCACCTCACCATTCACTGAATACAATGCCACATGTGAATGTCTATTGGTTCATCCATCTGCCTAGTCACCACACTTTCCCAGTCACTATCTTCCATGTGTCGTACGTATACCGTATGGGCATGCCACATGTCACCTTTGTAGTGGTGACATGTGTCACTCCCTGATTGGTCCACCTATACCTACATGTCAACATCCAACTGTGCCTCTGCCACATCAACTGTATGGCCAACTGCCACATGTCACCTCCAGATGTTGCCACATTAGTGCCAACTGTGCCTGCCACGTTAGTTGTATGGCTGTACGGCCTGTACAATCAGCTGTGATGTGGCACTGTATGGACTGTAGAGTCATCAAATTTTTGCCTATTTGGAAAAATTAACAGGTTGCAATATTTGAGGCTTATGACGTTCGTTTGAGCCCATTCAAGTTACATTGGGCTCGTATCGACGAGGCCTACACACACATCCGTTTTGAAGCCATTATGAGAAATTAGGCCTTTCTGAGCCCTATCAAGCTTCTGGCTCCAATTCTAGATCACACCTCCCCACTAAAGACCTTTTTGTCTCCAAAAGGTTACTAACCAGTCATCAAGCTCGGGATAGGCCACTCAACTTATTCTGTCTTTGAACTCTGTCCCGTGCACCTGTCTCATCAATATCATCTGTAACACAATCATGACAACTGGCAACATATTGTTAACCATTTTTACCTTGTCACATCTTACTGAAGCCACTATCATCCGTGTAAACAACATTACTAATGATAACATCAAAAATATGACTGCAAATGAGCTAATATGTTTGTAATATTTGAACGACATTATCTTATCTTGCAGTAAATCGTGATTGATTTTCCTTTCTCCAATCATCTCATGTTCTTTCTTAAGATCAATTACTTGATTTGAAACAATTATAGGTGTATTTCTTACTTGAACTACCTTTCTTAATTGTTCCATAGTTTGAAGAGTTTTATTTGCCTTTAAATGATGAGTATGAACCACATATTCTTGACCTGATTTGGTTAAATGATATTGGTTCTTTTCCCTGTAGAAGATTTCTTTACGATCATACAAGTATGGACTGCCTAAGACCATTCCACATTCACTTAGTGGCACCACATCACATGTTACCTCATCCACAAACTTAGATGAAATTGCAAATTTTAATGTGCACTGCTTTGTTATGTGCAATTGATGATTGATGGTTATCCATTTAAGTGTGTAAGGCTTATGATGGATCTGTGTTTTTAATCCCAATTTCTTAACCAATTCGTCTGAAATTAAGTTATATTGAGATCCACTATCTATCAATGTGTCGATCTTAGTGTGCCTCATGATGACCCATATGTGAAAAAATTTACTTCTACAATCAAATCCTTCACCAATTTTACCTATCATACCAACCGATGAGACTTTAGATTCATCACCTGAATTTGATCCCAAGTCTGTTGGTTGTGTTGCTGCTGCAACTTTTTTGTTCCTTCCCTTCTTTTCCTTGAACCACTTTGGTCTCTTCTTGGGATGCAATTGCCAACAACGGTCCTCATCATGACCCTCCTTGCAATGCTTTCAAGAGGGTTTCTCTTACTTTCTCGCCACTGAATTTTCCTTCTTGCCATTCCACTTCCTTTTTTCCTCTTTCCTTGAAGATGATTCCCATGATACACCAACACCTGTTTTCCCTGCTTCAATGTTTGTCGCTTGAACATAAACCTCATCAAGATTAGTTGGTCCAAACATGAATACAATGTTTCAAATATGTGCAGGTAAACCTCCTATATACTTCATAATAGTTTCTTGGGTATGCAAAGGAATATCTAACATCTATGTCATTTTACAAAAGCCATCTGTGTATTGTTTCACTGTTTGTCCTTTTCTTAGTTTAAGATATTTCCATTCAATTAAAACTTTCTCTTTATAACCCAAAGGATAGAATTGTTTTCTAAGTGTAGAATTTTTTTTTTGCCAAGATGGAAATACATTACCCACTTGTTGCGTGCCATTTTGCAACTTGCTTTGCCACTAGATGAGTGTTGTACCTGCAAGTCTAAGCGAAGCCAACTTGAACTAAGTTGCCTCATCCTTGATTTGTTGCACACTGCAATAAACCTCCATATGTCTGACCCAATTGTCAAGTCTTTCTGCATTGACTTCACCATCATACATGGGTAATTCGAATTTAACATCAAGTTTTAATAAAGGCATTTCATTCTTATGTTTATGGACATGTTTCTTTGTGGTGCATTTAGAAGTTGAACTTGAAGAAGAAGGAGAAGAAGGAGGTGAAGATGGAGGTGAAGGAGGAATTTTAGGAGGATCCTCTCCTTCTTCACTTTTTCCCTTTGAAGATTCACCCAAATTTGGTTTCTTACGTTCCAAGTAATCCTCATACAAAACCTTCATCATCTCTGACATGGCGAAGAAAGTTTTTTGAAACTCTTTCTCATCCTGAGAAAGTCCCTCTTCCAATGCCATATTCTCGCTTTGAGAAGTTCTCCTTCTCAATCCAATCAAGGGATTCTCTTCAACAAGCTCGCCTTCACCATGATGTAGCTTTTCCCTGGTTAACATGCAAAACTCAAATCCAAACGTCAACTAGCTTTGATACCACTTGATCCAAAAAGATCTTTTAAATGACAATGGTTGAGTATTTAGCATGTGTTTATTAACCATTTAGGAATCTAAATGAAAGAGGAAGATTTATAGAAGAAACATAACAACCATATGCACATATACATATTGTAAATAAATGACACTCAAATAGGATGTCTGGAGCTCTCGAAAATGGCCTGCAAAGGTGCTCTCCTCAACAACTTCCCTGCATAAAAATGGCTTTGGCTTGGAAAATATTCAGCATAAACCCGCTCTGAATTTCCTCTCCTTGGCTTCAATAAGACTTGGTTTATATAGATATGAAGTTGGTAACCATCTCCCAACTTTCCCCCAAGATCTATCCTAAAAAAGGGCCCAATATCCCCCAATATTGGCCAAAAATATAAAAAATTGCATAATAATATAAAAAAAATCACTATTATAATGTATAAACCCACTATATAGCAATCAAATAGGGCACAACCCCTTTTTAGCTGGCCCCTGGTCGTATTAGGTGCATCCATGTGGCCAGGCGCTAACATGCCTGTGCGTTGGCCCCTAACTGCTCTCCTCATGGTCATATGTTCTTGGCACATGTGGCCACACTACAAAAACTTCCTCGCGTTGATTTTGGTGAAGCCCCTGGATCCTAGCAACTTGGTCGACGGGATAGCCTAACTGACTAGGTGCTAACCATAACACCCACGCTATAACAGTGGAACCGATCACATGCCAACACACCACACGATCGAGGCTAACACTTATCAACTTCCACGCTGTTACATTGAGGACTGGTCCGAGTCATATGGTATATGCTCGCGACTGGGGCTAGACCATAAAAAAAAGCGTGTCAAATGGTGGATGATCTGGACACATGGAGATAAGGCTCAGAATCGTGGCTTAAACAACCAAAACACTGCACCAATAGCTTAAGGTCTGTGCTATGGTTCTATTGGGATGGTCATATGCACGTTTATATAGGGGTCTGGGGCTAAACCCCAACCCTTACTCTGCCCTTCCATACATTAGATGAAAACTTATATATAATCTTTATGCCATGGTTAATAAGCACCACCCAAGGGCAGACTGGCTAGCCCAGCCTTGCCAAAAATATTTTTCCCATGCCGAGGTTGCGGGTTCAAACCTCATGGAGTCCATAAATTTTTCAAACCTTAACCAGACGAGCCAATAAATGGGTGCCAGGTGGCAGCCCATGTCTGGGCCATGTGGCACCTCACCATTCACCGAATACAATGCCACATGTCAATTGTCTATTGGTCTAGCTGTCTGCCCAGTCACCACACTTTCCTAGTCACTATCTACCACATGTTGTACATATTCCATATGGGTGTGCGATGTGTCACCCTTGCAGTGGTGACACGTGTCACTCCTAGATTGGTCCACTTGTATCTGCTATGTCAACATCCAACTATGCCTCTACCACGTCAGTTGTATGACCAACTACCATGTGTCACCTCTAGATATTGCCACATCAACGCAAACTGTGCCTACCACGTCAACTGTACGATTGTATGGCCTGTACATTGAGTTTCCACGTGGCACTGTACATACTATACAATCATCATTTTTTTGCTTGTTTGGAAAAATGAAAAAAATCATGATATATGGAACATATGATGTTCATTTGAGCCCATTCAAGTTGCGTTGGTTTCGTATCGATGAGGCCTACACACAAGTTCGTTTTGAAGCCATTCTGATAACTTTTATTTTTAGGCCTTTCTGAGCCTTATCAAGCTCTTGGATCCAATTTTGGCTCAGGTCACCTTGACCAACTCATATCCTACTCCAACTGAAGCTGACAAAGCCACCTAGTTCATTGAGCAGATCCAACACATCTGCTAACATGTTCATGATATCCTACAGAAGTCCAATTCCAAGTACAAGCAGTGCCGTGATCAACACCAGGTGCCACATAAGTTTCAGGTGGGTGACAAAGTTTGGTTGCACTTGCATAAACAACACCTTATAGGGCCCTATTAGAAGATTCACCCACTTTTTTATGGGTTGTACACCATCACCAAGGCCGTGGGTGATAATTATTTTGAGCTCAACATTCCTCGTTTCCTTGGCCTGCACCCAATGTTTAACGTGGATCTCCTTTGACCTTATTTCCCACCATTATTGGATACCTTAGAGATAGAAGAATAGTTGACACCAACATAGATCAACCCCGACTGCATACAACAGGAATCTAATGATCATATTGTGGACACATAGGTCAAGGGCACTCACCAACAAATGATCCAACTTTATCGAGTTGTCAAACCAGGGCAACTCCTGCACCAAGGCAAGTGTCTCACCCAGGGCTAAATTCAACAATTTTTTTCTCTTCTGATGGGGGAAATCAACACAATGGAGACAATTGCTTCCTAATGGGGGAGGATTGATCCAAATGGATGTCAGTGGCCTCCCACCTATTCCAACTGGCTCATTTTGGCATTTTTTTCTTAGTTTTTTAGGTCCCTGACTTTTGGGGCTGTTTTGAGGCCCTAAACAACGTTTTTTAGGGCTCACCATAGCTAGAAAATAGATAGAGTCAAGTTTTATGGAAACATGTGTAGTCCTCAGATATACCTTTTCAACGGGCTATCGTGTGCCTAAAACGGAGACCGTATGCAAAAGTTACGACCCCGGGAAGCTGATGTACTAACTTACCCCAATGGGGCCCACATGACTTTTGGTGCTTCATCTCATAGGGTTAGGTTTTTGAATGTCTAGGGTTTTTGACATTCCTGTTTATTATAAAAAGTCCTTTAGAGCCTCATTTTACTCATCTTCTTGTGAATGAGCAAAACCATCACATCTCTTCTCAGAGATAAGCCGCCACCATTCTAGCAAGCTTGTTTTCCGTTGCATTTTACAGTTTCAACTTATTTCCTTATTGAATAAAAACCAATTTTAATGTATATCTGTTGTTTTGTGTTAAGCATATTTTAATAATAATCTGTATTCATTTTGTCCCACTCATAAAATTCAGATCATACTCATTTAATATTTATTCTTTCATCATTTATTAATATTTATCATGATTATAACTAATATTTAATATTGGTGAATTGTGATTTTTTGATTGGTCAGTTGCTCAAGATTGGGATGCACTACATTTATACATTGCAAACAATCTTGACTTGATGAAGGTATGGATTGATAGATTTAAACAATGTCATGGCAATAGGTTATCATGGAAAAAACCATCTGAATTGGTTAGAGAAGCTCATCGTAATGGAGATTCCGATGTTACGTAGAGGGAAATAGATTTAGCACATTGTTTGAAAGATGGAAAGGCAAGAAAATTCACCCATTTTATTCAGTTATTTTATATTATATTAATGTCACTGTAGGTGTGTTTTTTTCATATTATATTAATGTCACTGTAGGTGTGTTTTTTTCATATTATATTAATGTTACTGTAGGTGTGTTTTTTTCATATTATAATTTCCAAGTATATAAATTTGTTTATTATCAATTGACAATGCATCTTTTACATGTCTGACATATTGCTGTTAAAAAACCACAAGGCTATGTGGTGCAATGGTTGTAAATTTGGCATCAAATAGTTGGATGAAACCATGAAAATTTCTGATAGTGGGATAACTGCAATATTCCAGGTCACTAATGTTTCCTCTAGGAGTGACAAACGTCCTCGAGAATATGAAAATAGATACTATGGGTTTTTGAATGATATAATTGAGTGAGTTTAATTCCTTCAAATTAGTTTTGTTCGATGTCAAATGGTATAGGTTTCAAATTCATGAACATGATGAGGAAATAACTGTTATTCAACATGCCAATGGATTTCTGATGATTAAAACAATGATTTTTGAAAAATCAAATGACTGCTATGTTTTTCCAAGTCAATGTGAACAAATCTTTTACTCAAAGCTTCCGGGTAAGAGGGATTGGCCATTTGTTGTTAGATATGATCCAAGAGGAAGGCCAGTAAGGTATACTATAGATGCAGAAGATGATATTGAATAAGAAGATGATGTAGAGTTAGAGCAGGAGGAATATGGGTCGACATATGAAGAAGACGAAGAAGATGAACTAGGTGTAGAAGACAATGCGCCAATTCTTGATGATGATATCGATGAAGATATGATCGAAAATGACATTGATGATGATGATGATATCATCAATACTTTAAACATTGTTTTTGAACCAGATGCTGATACAGAGGTCGAGTTGGATGATCAAGAAGAAGATACAAAAGAAGGATGATACAAATCTTGCGTTGGTCGATGAAGTACGTAATTAGATATGTTAATTTGTATGAATTATTCTCTTTAAATAATTTTTTATGTGGGTTAATTACATGTTTTTAAGTTTTATTTGATTTTTGTTTTGGTAGTTTCTATGCATGATTACTATGTTTCTTTTGTTTATTTTCTATTTTATAGATTGGGTATTGGGGAATTGAGAGTGATGTGAGGGGGGGAGGGGCCATATGAGCTTCCACCTTCACGTGGTTGGTCTTGTTTAGTAGAGAATAAATGATTCTCGAAACCAAGATAAGTTCATTCGTTCATATTTATACTCAAAGATCACTCATAGACCCACTCTATATATCGACCGATGAGATTTTGTATTTAAAGAATGATTTCATACTAATATTAATCTTTATGGAGCAAAAGAGTACTTAGATGAGAGAAAAAAACAAAGACATAAAATAACTTGAAGTTTGTGCAATTAATCAAGTACTTCTTTTATCAACGTTATTGTGCCATGCCCTTACAATACTACTAGATGCGTGGACGTGCATATCAGTAGTTTTTTAAAGGAAACAACTAAAAGACAATGTACTAGGGCTAGATCAATACATGATGGGCAACACTAGCCTGTGAATGGGGCCAACGTTGAAATTCTTTCAAAATTTTTCTGTATGCATTGAAATTTGACATGGATAGATTGTTTTCATGTCTTGATGATATGGAAGGGTTTCCAGAATCAAATATTACTCACACACCCACTGTATATATCGACCCATCTTGTCCTCATTTAATTTTAATTTTCTCGGTCGAATTTTAAAGGAAACAACTATTAAAAGACATTGTACTAGGGCTAGAGTACATGATGGGAAACAATACTGACCTATGAAGGGGGCCAACGTTGAAATTTTTTCAAAATGTTTCTTTATGAACTAAATTTGACATGGATAGACTATTCACATGCCTTGACGATATGGGAGGGTTTCCAGACTCAAATATCACTCACACACCCACTCTTTATATTCATCGTCTGTGTCATTCAAAAACAACATCATGCCAATTAGGCCCATGATTTTGGTCATGGCAAGAAGAAGGTGATAGATGAGATTTCATATTTAAATAATGATTCTGTACTAATATTAATATTTATGGATCAAAAGAGTACTTAGATGAGAGAAAAAATACAAAGAAATAAAATAAATTGAAGCTTGTCATGTGATTAATCAAGTACTTCTTTATCAACGCGATTATTGCGCCATGCCCTTGCAATACTATTAGATGCGGGGACATGCATCTCAGTCGTATTTTAAAGGAAACAACTAAAAGACATTGTACTAGGGCTAGATCAGTACATGGTGGGCAACAATGACATGTGAATGGGGAAAACGTTGAAATTCTTTCAAAATATTTCTGTATGCACTGAAATTTGACATGGATAGACTGCTCACAGGCCTTGACGATATGGAAGGGTTTCCAGACTCAAATATTAATCACACACCCACTTTATATATCGACCAGTTCGTCCTCGTTTCTTTTTAATTTTCTCGGTCAAATTTTAAAGGAAACAACTATTAAAATACATTGTACTAGGGCTAGAGTACATGATGGGCAACAATACTGACCTGTGAATGGGGCCAACGTTGATTTTTTTTTCAAAATATTTCTGTATGCTTCAAAATTTGACATGGATAGATTGTTCACATGCCTTGACGATATGGGAGGCTTTCCAAACTCAAATATCACTCACACACCCACTCTTTATATTCATCGTCTGTGTTGTTCAAAACCAACAACATGCCAATTAGGCCCATGATTTTGGTCGTGGCGAGAAGAAGGCGATAGATGAGATTTCATATTTAAATAATGATTGCGTACTAATATTAATCTTTATGGAGCAAAAGAGTACTTAGATGAGAGGAAAATAGAGAGACATAAAACAACTTGAAGCTTGTCATGCCATTAATCAAGTACTTCTTTTATCAACACAGTTATTGCGCCATGCCCTTGCAATGCTAGTAGATACGGGGATGTGCATCTCAATCGTATTTTAAAGGAAACAACTAAAATACATTGTATTAGGGCTAGATCAATACATGATGGGAAATAGTAACCCGTGAATGGGGCCAATGTTGAAATTCTTTCAAAATGTTTCTGTATGCACTGAAATTTGACATGGATAGACTGTTCGCATGCTTTGACGATATGGAAAGGTTTCCATACTCAAATATTACTCACACACCCACTCTATATATCGAACCATCTCATCCTCATTTCGTTTTATTTTTCTCAGTCGAATTTTAAAGGAAACAACTATTAAAAGACATTATACTAGGGCTAGAGTACATGATGGGCAACAATACTCACCTGTGAATGGGGCCAACGTTGAAATTTTTTCAAAATGTTTCTGTATGCACCAAAATTTGACATGGATAGACTGTTCACATGCCTTGACAAAATTGTACTAGGGCCATATCATCTCCTCAAACTCATCTACATCACAAGGAGTTAATTTTTCCTTTAGATTGTGTAGGCACTATTGGCTTCTAGCTCTATTTCAAAATACAAAAGAACGATTCTCTAGGCTTAATCCATTTAGAATAAATTTTGGACATTTTTTCCACTCACATGGAGAGTCTCATGCCTTAGTGGATTTACATATTTATATAGACCATGTCATAGCATGTCGATATTAGAAAATTCTAACTCATTGCATAACAATGTTGCATTAGGCCATATATGAATCCTTGCAACTACAAGCTTTGTTTAGTTCTACTAGGCAAGAAGTTCTTGAAAGTTGGACCTATCAATAAGTGATATTAATATAAAAAAATTGCAAGAATAATTCATCATGCTCCACTTGTAGAATGTAGATTACGTGAGTTCCTCGATTGAGCTTCATGACACACTTCTCTCTCCTCACTAGTCAAAGTGCATTTGGCACAATACAATGAAAAAATTATTTAAGGGAACTAAGTGTTCCTTGATTTTGTTTATACTACCATTTCCAAGTGGAACATCATGTACATAAATGATTCATAGAATGAATTAGCCTTTAGCAGGGTGTTCTCATCATCATGGTTGACCAATTGTATTTGGTCATCAATTCCATGTCCTAATGAAATTTAACGCCTAAATGAAGCACATGCTTGGCTACTTATTTATACAACACAACAAAACCCCAATATACGGTCATTATAATGAGTATTATAATGTATACCCTAGATCAACCATTACTAATGATTTTGTAGTTTTTGTCGAATACATGCTTACAACTCCGCTTGACTTTCAACGTCCATGGATTTTTGTTCCTTTCTCATTGGTTTATTTAGCCTACCAACACCCAAGGACTAGATAGTGTTCAATGAATATTTTAGGATGCAATAATGTTTAACAATTGAATGAACATTGATAATATGATTGTGATTAACATTAACTTAGTTGGTGTGAGACAATTTATTTTGATTTTTAGTGTGCTTCTTAATATATGTGGGTTAGATTGAGTGGATTTCTTAGGGTATGGAATCCATATGTGGTGTAAATATTACCAAGTATACAATCAAGTGTGTGCATCCATTAAACACACAAGATCCAATAACAATATCCTTCAAACATTCATTTGCATGCCAATTGGTAGGCATGTTGAACTCTAAGATTTGGGAATTTGTTGTCATTAGAGCATGTGATTGACATATCAACCCTCAAAATGAAAGTGTCACCTAGCATGCACATGTTTTTTGATTTCATCTTTCTTCTTGAATGCAGGCACAACTTTCAATATGTACCCACCACCATTTTATAGTATGTAACTGTGTCAAAGCATGTTTTCTCACTCAACATGTGTTTAGGGTAGGTTTATGACTATAATGAATATTTAATGTGGTCGAGATATCATTTTGTGTAAATATGAGGACAATTATGTTAAATAAATAAAATGAGACTGGATTAGTAATTTTATGTTTAAGATCTACTTCACTACTTATAGTGTCATTATAGAATCATTTCATGTGATTGTTCTTTTATTCTTCGTTACCATGCAATTTTGTTATGCTTACTATTTGGGTGTATATTAGAAATACAAAAATTCAATAGTTTAATCATTCTACAAAGACTTATTTTCACAAACACAATTATATTAGATGAAATTTAATGAAGTTAAGAATTCAAAGAGTTTTTAAATGTAATCAAATGTGATTATATAATAGATAATAAACTGATTAGTCTCCAATTTATATTAATACAATTAACTTTGAAACTTTTTAAGAAATGTGTCCATTTTTTATTGTAATAAAAATACAAATTGATAATAAAATTATTATTATTATTTCTTTTATACTGTAAATCCAACTTGAAAGTAATGACAAAAATTCAACACTACCGGGCTTTATTTTAAAATCATGTGATTTTTGGTACTAGAGATTTAAAAGCAATGAAATTCATTCTATAATTTTTTGAACTTTAAATGAACAACAAATCTTCATAGTTGTTGCATTCTATTTTGAAATTTAAATTTTTAAAAGTAATGAAATTTGATCATCCACTTTAAAAAGTATAAGAAATGACAAATTTTAAAGGAAATTGTTGAGTAATTTGTAAGTCTTGAATTAAATGTAATGTTGTATAAGTTCTTTCAAAGGATTAGATGATGTAAGGACATCATCCTTAAATGACCAATATTGAAGATTATATGTACCTAAGTTAATGCCATTATAGATCTCTTAATTTCTCTTCATTAAGTATCCAAGTCATTGCCAATTTGGAAAGATGAACTAACAATACCATCCAAGGTGACACCAAATTGTCTTAATAAATAAAGAAGATAATGATGGGTCATTACCCTAAAAAATGAGTGGTTTAATCCATACTCAATTAACATCGAGATAAATCAATCCACTTTGTACCAAATTTAAACTCGATTCGACTTGATATCCACTTGGTGAATCAACAATTCTACCCAAGTCAACTTCAATTAGACTCGTCCTTCCAACAATTCCACCTAAGTTTACTTTAGTTTAACCTGGCTACTCAACAATGTTACCCAAT
>JZKD02S0168025.1:492896-504292 GCA_000966675.3 Picea glauca
TATGAATATGTGTTGCATGACTGCTGGGAGGGGGATGTGCTAAAAGAGACCACGATGGCTAATGAGAGGTGGTGGAAGGGACCTGGAATGGTTGCGTTAACTTCCACCGAGCCAGCACTGTACCGGTTTATACTTGCTCACAAACCAAAGAAGCTCTCTGATACTCAAATGGATTTCCCATCAGATTGGTAGGTGGGGAGGATCCTCGAGATTTAATGAGGGGATGGGGGTGAACCGCCCATCCGTAACAACCCTCAGACCTGACCACAGACGATGAAATTTGCGCCACACTCAACCTTGCAGACAAAAATTGGCAAGAGAGGAAATGTGGTAAAAGGGAGAGCAGTGCACGTGACAGGGATCACGGAAGAGAACTGGAGAAACCCTGGAAGCACAGGGAGTTCTGAATACTAGGAGAAGGAGAGTAACCTTCATCCTTGATTTCTGTTGAGCTGGAAGTAGGAGACTGAACCTCAAAGCATCGTGGTCTAGCTCGGCGGTGGCTAGTGGTAAATCCATTTGGAGTCACTGAGCCTATGGTTGGGTGGAAACAAGCACCCCTCTCAGTAGTTGCATCACGCCTGGTAGATCTGATAAGTATTTTATACCTTTTATTTCAAACTGAATATCATGAATACATGCTTATGTTCATATAACCATAATAATTTCTGTGTAGAATGATTGCCTGGTGTGTTAGACTGGAAATAATGGATGCCTATGTATGCTTACATGCCATAGTTGGTTTCTGTACAAAGGATTAAGGTTGGGACCTAAATTCACTCCACTGAGAATCGTCTTGTCTTCTTAACTCTTGTAATGTTCTGGGAAGGCTCTTCAAGAGTACTCTTCCCTGGGGATTACCCCATAACCCTTAGAACCGTGCCAAACCTTTACCTGGAGACTCGACTAAGATTCAGGACGATTGCCCAAGAACCCTCTAAAGGTTCATGCGATCCAGGTCTGGAAACCTTATGCAAGGAAGGATATCTCTCTAAGGTCTTGGAGTTGTGGGAGTTTGAAGCCTCGAGAGGTTGAATTTCATGACTCAAGCTCAGAAGGGATAGCGAACCCAATTATAGAAAGAGAGAATACCCTATCATTTGGTAGACAAAGGGTCAGAATCCTTTCAGAAATACCCCAGTTTTATCAAGATCGATGGATCTAGAGAAGGAGCGCAAGTGTTAACACCTCACCCCTTTCAGCCTTCGCAAGTAGCAATGGGATCTAGGACCATAGATCCAAGGATCTAACAGAGCCCTAATGACTGTCGATCTTAGCCTTTGTATAGGCAGGAGAGCAACATTTTGCTGACTCGTGACTTGGTGTGGTCAAGGGTAGGGTTGCATGAACTCACAATTCGTGAGATCGCGACGTGATCATGACCGTTGGAACCAAGGCACGAGAGAAATGTTGGATCATAAATTTCGTGGTTATCACCTATCGGGGGTTCAGAAATTGAGGGAGTTTCTTTTCGATTGTAGAAGTCGCGAAGTGTTGAGTGTCGAGGGCTCGTGCAAACACGTGACCCATCCATAAGTGGGGACCGCGTGGTTGACAGGTGGCATAACAAAAAGTGCCCAGAGAAAGGTGGGAACGGGTGATAGGTGATGGACACATGTTGCCTTGGAAGGAGTCAACCCATTATTGACTTATCTTATCTCGAGAACTCGCGAAGGAGGAGCATGAGGGCTCAACACTCCAATTTGTGAAGTCATGAGATGTGAGTAGTGCTAGTATTTAGCCTAGTAAGTGGGTGATCGGTGGTGGACACGTGTCACACTAGGAAAGAGTCAACCCACTGTTGACTTATCGTGGCTCAGGGTTTCGCAGGATGAAGAAGTTGCACCTTGATCGCTAAGGTCGTGAAACACCGAGAGCTGAGGTCTCGTGTGACGGGTGGTGACGACACAACTCGTGAACATAGTATAGCGGGGTTGATAAGTGGCATGTGCATGTCGTTTTGGCAGAGTCCAAGCAACATTGACCTCTCATGTCTCGGGGATTCGTGAAGGAGGAGCACGAGAGCTCAACACCTCAACTAGCAAGGTTGCGAGTGGTGATAGTGTTTGGCCTAGCCTACGGTTACATGTAGCAGGTACTAGTGAGGAGGGAGCCATACCCGTCTAGTATCTCGGGTATCGATGTTTGGAGAAAGGGGAGTTGAGAGTCTTGATTCTCGACTCGCGAGTTGCAAAAGGCACTTGCGCTAAGGCTATCTTGTGGTCGTTTGGAGGAGGATGAGGGAAGAGAGGGTCCACGCTAGGCCCTATAGAAGCCTCGAGGATTCTGTTCCTCGAATAAAAAGATGAAAAATCTAAGTTGCTGTAGTGGGTATGTGACAAATTGGTATCAGAGCATGGTTACAACACTTGGCTTGCTTGGGCTCATGAACAAGTTACGCAGAAACTCCATTTGAGTTACTCTTCGAAGGAGTAACCCTCTATCCTAACGCCCTTATGAAAAGCCGAAGTTAAAGAATGAAAATTCCTATTGGGTGTATGCATTTGAAAAATATGAATTATGCATTGATTGTGAATGAATATAATGTTGACTAACAACAAGTATTTTTCTTGCACAACAAGCAGACGTTCAACCATGGGAAACTGCAGGCGCATAGAATGGTGATACACCACGAAGTGGGGGATGGCTCCCATAACAGAGACAAAGAGTCTAATGAAAGGAGAGCAGTAGAAACCCCTCCCGATCTAGCTGAGATTGTGAGAAGCCTCGTGGTCGAACTACAAAGCTACAAGGCCGACAACGAGAAGTTGATAAAAGAGTAAGAGAAGCAGGCATAAATTAATGCAGTCTTGCTGCAGAGTTTATTCGACATACAAAGACAATTGCATCATGAACCTGGCACCAATCACGCGGATCGACGACAAACAAAGAAACGTCGAAGTCCACCTGAGATACGTAAAGATGGTCTTTTAAGTGGCCACACTGGGAAGAGAACCTCAAGAAAGGTCCACCCAAGAGATAAGGGACAAGCGTCGAATGATTCCTCTGGAAAGGAAATTGACGACTCGAAGGGATATTCTAGTAGCAGAACTAGTTCTTATTCCCGAAGAAAACGGAAGAAGCGAAAGAATTCCAAAAGTCATAGTCTCGAAGAATTCAAGAAGGCCAAACCACCCTCTTTCGATGGTGAAATAAATATTGGGGAGGAAGCGGAGGCCTGGCTGCTTGGACTAAAGAAGTATTTCAGAGTCCATGACTTTTTAGAAAATTTGAAGGCCCGAGTAGCCACTTTCAACCTGAATGGGAAGGCTTCCATTTGATGGGAATACCTTAAGAATGTAAAAGGGATTCACGAAGAAGACCTATCTTGGGAACGGTTTGAGAAATACTTCAGGAAGAAGTATCTGTCAGAAAAATATTTCGACGAAAAGACTAAAGAATTCTATGAACTCAAGCTGGGGCAACGCACCATAGAGGAATATGTCAGCGGATTCCTTGAATTGCTGAGGTACGTACCCTATATAAAAGTAGAGAAGGCAAAGGTGCAACGATTCATCAGTGGAATACCTAAGGACTATCAGAACAAAATTGAGTTTGACGAGCCAAAGACCCTAGAAGACACTATCCTAAAGGCAAGATATTGTTACGAATCGCTGGGGCATCGGATAGAACCTTGAGAAAACTGGAAGCAGAAGAATAGTTCGAGATTCCAAAAAAAGGGGTTTAAATCCCCAAGATTTAAAAATTATAAAAATGACTCAAGGATGAGCTTCCCAACCTGAAGTGTACACCAATAGAATTTCCCCTCCCAGAGTGGAAATAAACCTTCTGGATCTACCCCAGGAAAGATTGATAACCCAAAGAGAGAACCCTTGGATTGTTGGGGTTATGGAGAAGAACATCTATTGAGGGACTGCCCACACTGACAGTAGAATAGTCAAAGAATTTACAACATTCAAGAATCTACCATCGTCAATGAAGTGGACAAGAGTGTGCTGCAAATTTATGCAGCCTTAGATAATAAACAAGCTGACCACCAAGCTTCAGTGGTGGAGATGGAAGGTATGATCACCAACCATCTAGTGTCTATTCTAATTGACTCCGGTTCAAATTTGAGTTATATATCTCCTAAGGCTATTGATAAGTGTAAATTACAACCACATAAACATGCCAAGCCATGAGCCACTGGCACCAAAAGAAAGGTAGCGGAGGTCATACTAGCTTTCCAATTCACTATGGGTGAATTCCCCACCCAAGCAACCCTTAACATACTATCCCTAAAATCATATGACCCGTTGATTAGAATGGACTGGCTAGCCACATATAAAGCTAGACTGGACTATTACCATAAAACTTTAGAATGTGTAGGTGAAGAAGGAAGAAGGATAACCCTTCTAGGGGTCCAAAAACCTATCTCGGTGAGGCGAATATCAACCCTTCAAATGAGAAAGTATTGCAGAAAGGGATGTCTACTTTATGCGATACAGGTGTTGGAATCAATTGAACATGACAAACCAATCCTCAAAGACCACCCCAAGAGGTACTGGAAGAGGTACCGAGTCTACCTCCGATAATAGACAATGACTTGTCGATAGAACTTGCACCGGGAGCGGTGCCAATGTATAGGACACCCTACAGGATGAGCGCACCCGAGCTAGTTGAGCTTAAATTACAACTAAAGGAAATGTTGGACAAAGGCTATATCCAACCCAGTGTGTCTCAATGGGGAGCACCAATTCTGTTTGTAAAGAAGAAATATTGTACCCTCCGACTGTGCATAGATTATAGACAACTCAATAAGGTAACCATAAAGAAAAAGTACCCCTTACCCAGAATCGATGACCTGTTCAATCAATTGGGATGTGCTTCCATCTTCTCAAAAATTGACTTGAGATATGGGTACCATCAAGTCCGAATCAAGGGTGAAGACATCCACAAAACTGCCTTCAGAACGAGATATGGTCACTATGAGTTTGTGGTAGTACCATTTGGATTAACCAATGGCCCTGCCACTTTTATGTGTTTGATGAAAAATGTGCTCAGCAAATTCCTAGAGAAATTTTTACTGGTTTTTATTGACGATATATTAATTTACTCCAAGAATAGAGAGGAACATCTTAGACTTGTGCTTCGAGTGTTAAGAGAACATCAAATCTATGCCAAATTTAGCAAGTGCGACTTTTTCCAGAAGCAAATACATTACTTGGGCCATGTCATATCTGAAGAAGGAGTAGCAGTAGACCCTGACAAGACCAGGTCTATCATGGAGTGGCCTACCCCAAAGGACGTTTCATATATCAGATCCTTTATAGGCTTAGAAGGATACTATAAGAGATTTATAAAAGGATTCTCCAAGATTGGTTGTCCAATCATTGCCCTCCAAAAGAAGGGAGCTAAATTCACGTGGACACAAGAATGTGAAGAAAGATTTCAATCCCTAAAACATCTACTAACCCATGCACCCATGTTGAAGATCGCCGATCCCGAAGCTGACTTCCTCGTGTGCACATATGTCTGGAAGGAAGGGCTCAGAGGAGTCCTTATGCAAGGAGGAAGTGTAGTCTTCTATGAATCCTGAAAATTGAATGAGCACGAAGTCAACCATGTGACCCATGATCTAGAATTGGCCGCCATAGTGCACGCCTTAAAAATGTGGAGGCATTACCTCCTGGGAAGAAAAATTGTACTTATGACAGAACACTGTGGATTGCGATATCTATTTGACCAACCAAAACTCAATACTAGACAAGCTAGGTGGATGGCCCTTCTTAGTGAGTTTGATTTTGAAATCAAACATATCAATGGAAAGGAAAATAGGGTGGCCGATGCCCTTAGTAGAAGTATGAAAACAATTCATCTTGGAGCAGTGAGCACTTGAGAGACGAATGTCAAGGAAAGAGTCAGGAATGCAAAAGAAACATACACATTCTTCCAGATCGTGACCTCGTACTTGGAGCAAGAACCCACAGGGATAAAGTATGAAGGCTACTAGATGATAGATAGATGTCTACTAACCTACAAAAGCAGATTGTATATTCTAGATTGTGATGACCTGAAGAGGTTCCTAATGGATGAACTGCATAAAAGACCATATACTGGTCATCCAGGATACCAGAAGATGATCACAATCACCAGGAAACAATTCTATTGGCCTAGATTGAAGAAGGACATAGCTGAGTACTTAGCCAAATGCATAGAATGACAAGATGTTAAAGTAGAACACCGACACCCAACAGGATTATTACAACCTCTACCAATCCCTGAATGGAAATGGGAAACTATCTCCATGGATTTCATCACCGGATTACCAACCTCGATGAAACAGAATGATGCCATCATGGTAGTGGTGGATAAATTGAGGAAGTCCACTCATTTTATCCCCATCAAGTCGACTTGCAAGGAAATAGACATCGCCAACGTATTCATGAAGGAGATATTTAGGCTACATGGTATGCCTAAAGAGATCGTGTCTAACAGAGACATGAAATTTACTTCCAACTTTTGGAAATCCTTGATGGCTGGTCTGGAGACCAAATTACTATTTAGCACAACCTATCATCCTCAAACTGATGGATAGACAGAAGGAGTGAACCAAATATTAGAAGACATGCTAAGGATGCATGTAATGCATCAACCCAAAAAGTGGGAAGATTACCTGCCACTGGTGGAATTTGCCTACAACAATGGCTATCAAGAATCCCTAAAGATGATCCCTTTCAAAGTCCTCTATGGTAGACCATGCAACACTCCAGTCAGTTGGAATAATCCCGTGAACAGAGTTACTATTGGACCCGACATGTCAAAAGAAATGGAACAACAAGTGACTCAGATAAAACAAAATCTAAAGGTCACTCAGAACATACATAAAAGTTACGCCGACCGAAAGAGAACTCCAAGAGAATTCAAGACATGAGACCACATATATCTCATAGTTAGGTCCAGGAAGAGTTCCCTGAGGATGGGAGATTGTGCCAAGTTGGCACCTCGGTATTTTGGACCCTTTGAAGTTCTAGATAGAGTGGGACCTATAGCCTATAGGCTAGCACTTCCTCCAACAGTAAAAGCACATAATGTTTTCCATGTTTCATTATTGAAGAGATATGTACATGATTCTAATCATATAATTGACTGGTCTGTGATCTAGGTGGAATTGGAGGGAGAATTCCTTCTAGAACCTCAATGCATACTGGACATAAAGGAAACCCCACTCAAGAACTGAACCATTGCACATGTCAAGGTGCAGTGGAAACATTTTGGCCCAGATGAGGCTACGTGGGAAATGGAAGATGCCATGAAACATGCATATCTGATTTTGTTTACTTCTATACATACACGTCATATTGATAGATACAACATCGAGGATGATGCTCCTTTAAGGGGGAGGGAATTGTAACACCCTATTTCCCCCAGTCTATAAAAATAACTATATTGGCTAAGAACTATGGAAACTCAAAGATGTGAATGTTTGATTTGACAGACCTTTGTATAAAAGGTCGATGAATGTAAATTATGTTATGAATATGTGTTGCATGACTGCTGAGAGGGGGATGTGATAAAAGAGACCATGATGGCTAATGAGAGGTGGCGGAAGGGACCTGGAATGGTTGTGTTAACTTCCACTGAGCCATTACCGTACTGGTTTATACTTTCTCACAAACCAAAGCAGCTCTCTGATACTCGAATGGATTTCCCATCAGATTGGTAGGTGGGGAGGCTCCTCGAGAGTTAATGAGGGGATCGGGGTGAACCGCCCATCTGTAACAACCCTCAAACCTGACCACAGATGGTAGAATTTGTGCCACACGCAATCTTGCAGATAGAAATTGGCAAGAGAGGAAATGTGGTAAAAGGGAGAGCAGTGTGTGCGATGGGGATTGCAAAAGAGAACTGGAGAAACCCTGAAAATGCAGGGAGTTCTGAATACCAGGAGAAGGAGAGTAACCTTCATCCTTGATTTCTGTTGAGCTGGAAGTAGGAGACTGAACCTCAAATCATCGTGGTCTAGCTCGGGGTGGCTAGAGGTAAATCCATTTGGAGTCACTGAGCCTACGGTTGGGTGGAAACGAGCACCCCTCTCAGCAGTTGCAACACGCCTGGTAGATATGATAAGTGTTTTATACCTTGTATTTCGATCTAAATATCATGAATACATGCTTATGTTCATATGCCCATAATAATTTTTTGTGTAGAATGATTGCTTTGTGTGTTAAATTGGAAATAATGGATGCCTGTGTATGCTTACATGCCATAGTCGGTTTCTGTACAAAGGATTAAGGTTGGGGCCTAAATTCGCTCCACTAAGAATTGTCTTGTTTGCTTAGCTCTCATAATGTTCTGGGAAGGCTCCTCAAGAGTACTCTTCCTTGAGGATTACCCCATAACCCTTGGAACCGTGCCAGACCTTTACTCGGAGACTCGACTAAGATTCAGGACGATTGCCCAAGAACCGTCTGAAGGTTCATACGATCCAGGTCTGGAAACCTTAGGCAAGGAAGGACAGCTCTCCAAGGTCTCGGAGTCGTGGGAGTTTGAATCCCCGAGAGGTTGAATTTTATGACTCAAGCTTAGAAGGGATAGCAAACCCAATGATAGAAAGAGAGAATACCCTATCATTTGGTAGACGAATGGTCGGAATCCTTTCAGGAATACCCCAGATCTGTCAAGACTGATGGATCTAGAGAAGGAGCACATGCGTTAACACCTTGCCACTTTTAGCCTTTGCAAATAGCGATGGGATCCAGGACCGTAGATCCAAGGATTTGACAGAGCCCTAATGACCGTCAATCTTAGCCTTTGTATAGGAAGGAGAGTAGCATTTCGCTGACTCGCGACTTGGTGTGGTCAAGGGTAGGGCTGCATGAACTCACAATTCACAAGATTGTGACGTGATTGTGACCATTGGATCCAAGGCACGGGAGAACCACTGGATCAAAACTTTCATGTTTATCACCTATCGGGGGTTCATAAGTTGAGGGAGTTTTTTTTCGATTGCAGAAGTCGTGAAGTGCCGAGCGCTAAGGGCTCGTGCAAACACATGACCCATCCGTAAGGGGGGACTGTGTGGTTGACAGGTGGCGTAACAACAAGCACCCAAAGAAAGGTGGGAATGGGTGACAGGTGATGGACACATGTCGCCTGGGAAGGAGTCAACCCATTGTTGACTTATCTTATCTTAGGAACTCGCAAAGGAGGAGCATGAGGGCTCAACACTCCAACTCACGAATTTGCGAGATGTGAGTAGCACTAGTATTTAGCCTAGGAAGAAGGTGACCGATGGTGGACACGTGCCACACTGAGAAAGAGTCAACCCACTGTTGACTTATCATGGCTCAGGGTTTCGTAGGATGAAGAAGCTGCACCTTGATCTCTAAGGCCGCGAAACGTCGAGAGTTGAGGTCTCGTGCGACGGGTGGAAGCGACACAGCTCGTAAGCAAAGTATAGTGGGGTTGACAAGTGGCATGTGCGTGTCATTTTGGCAGAGTCCATGCAACATTGAACTCTCGCATCTCGGGGATTCACGAAGGAGGAGCACGAGAGATCAACACCTCAACTAGTGAGGTTGCGAGTGGTGCTAGTGTTTGTCCTAGCCTATGGTTACATGTAGCAGGCACTAGTGAGGAGGGAGCCATACCCGTCTAGTATCTCAAGTATCGGTGTTTGGAGAAACGAGAGTCGAGAGTCTTGATTCCTAACTCGCGAGTTGCGAAAGGCGCTTGCGCTAAGGCCAACTTGTGGTTGTTTGGAGGAGGATAAGGGAAGAGAGGGTTCACGCTAGGCCCCATAGAAGCCTCGAGGATTCTATTCCTCGAAGAAAAAGATGACAAATCTAAGTTGCTGTAGTGGGTGTGTAACACGAGGGGCCACCCCTTTCTTTATGGATTTAGTTGATCATTGAAGGCATTTCACATGTGTTCTTCAAATATTTGATTCCTTATTTCATGGATCCACTTGCTTGGAACTTGTTTTGAGGAAGACATCCACCATTTGAGGCCATTCTTCACTTTTCCATGCATTGTTTGATAGGATGTTTCTCTTGGAGGTCTCACACTTGATATCATTGGAGGTTTGACTTAATTCAAACTTCTAGTTTGTGGAGATGTACACCTTTGGATGTTACATTTCATACCTTTTATTTCTTGTTGATGGGACATTTCACATTGGGATCAGGAGGTTTCATGGTTTTATGTCTTAGATGAAGGAAGATGCCCACTTATGGATGTTTCTTTCACTTATGTCTATGCTTATTATTGAGGACACCCACCTTTCTTGGAGCCTTATTGCACTTGCCAACTCACCCCTCTTTCCAACTCGCCTTGCATTCCATTTTGGCACCTTGCCTCCTTTTATTTACGATTCCTCATGTGGGCACCCCTCTTGCCAACTTGCATTGCATTGCGTTTGGGCACCTAGCCTTGCCCAGACCATCTTGAAAAAGTTAAGTCGAAGCCAAAATTGCTCCTTATCTAACATCCGACTCATCTTCTTGCCTAGTGCTCCCTTGTGTGGTTGTTTTCGTGCCTTTAATATGGATGGGTGCACCTCTTTCCAACTCACCTTGCGTTCCATTTGGGTGCTCTGCCTCATTTTTGTTACGATTCCTCTTGTGGGAACCCCTCTTGCCAACTCGCCTTGCCTTGTCTTTGGGCACCCTGACTTGTTTTCATTACGATTCCTCATGTGGCCACCCCTCTTGCTAACTCGCCTTGCATTGTGTTTGGTCGCCCTGCCTCATTTTCGTTACAATTCCTCATGTGGGTGGCCCTCTTGCCAACTCACCTTGCATTGTGTTTGGGAACCCAAACTTTCCTAGGATGTCTTGAAAAAATTAAGTCGAAGCCAAAACTGCTCCTTATCCAACATTTGACTTGTCTTCTTGCCTAGTGCTCCCTTATGTGGCCATTTTCGTGCCTTTCATGTGGGTGGGAGAACCTTTTACCAGTTCTCCTTGCGTTGCATTTGGGCTCTTTGCCTCGTTTTTGTTACGATCAATTGTGGGTGCCCCTCTTTCCAACTTGCCTTGCCTTGCCTTTGGGAACCTTGCCTTGTTTTTGTTACGATTCCTCATGTGTTCACCCCTCTTGCCAACATGCCTTGCAATTCCTCATGTGGGCACCCCTCTTTCCAACTCACCTTGCAATTCCTCATGTGGGAACCCCTCTTTCCAACTCACCTTGTGTTGTGCTTGGGTGTCCTGCCTTGATTTCATTACAAATCCTCATGTGGGCTTCACTTTTTCCAACCCACCTTGTGTTGCGTTTGGGTGCCCAACCTTACCCAGACCGTCTTGAAAAAGTTAAGTTGAAGCCAAAATTGCTCTTTATCCGACATCAGACTAAGGAGCACCGATCGGTTTTATCTCATGCCTTTTTAAACATGTGTACAAAAGCAACTAATTCTCAATTCATGGCTTACATAGAATTCACTTATAATGTGA
>JZKD02S0168025.1:504469-519428 GCA_000966675.3 Picea glauca
AAAATAAACAAAACTAAAGAACTATAACAAAAGAATACTAAAATGAAATTTCAATATTACACTTGCATGCACCCATTCATGAGACATAATAGAGCGCTGATTAGAAGCCAACATAACGTCGATCAAAATCCAGAGCAGCGGATGACCCCTTCGAAATGGAAATTCCCTTGGTATAGCTATGTATTTAGAATCCTATTCTTTAGAAAGTGATAGAACATGCTGCTTCTTCCTTCCTCAGATAGATATAGCTTTGGATGTAGACCCAAATTCTATATTTCAGGTAAGAAAATACAATCAAGGAGATTAGGGCACACAGTATATGCCGAAGAAGGAAGCTAGAGATAGAGAATTAGGAAGGCCACTAGGTGAGATATCTGATCATGAGTAAGGTTGCGAAGGAGAGAGAGCTTGCTACGAGCATCAAACGGGAGAGAGAGATCGAGGGCAGGGTTAGGAAGGAGGCATAGCTCATGGAGGGAACTGGGAGAGAGCTTGAGGCCAAAAATGGTGAGTTGTTGAATTTCCCAATACCTCCCTTCATTTCATGGTAATAATGCATGACTAAAAAATAAGTAGGAATTAACTCAAATCTAATGCCTGGAAGGTTTTCTAGCTCTGAGGTTTTCTAACTCAAAACCAAGTAGGAATTCCTTCAATGCTTTCAAGGGTTTGAATAGATTTGATTAGTTTGAGTTGTTGTCTCCAAGAAAGGGGTCCATAAAGGATTTGGCATAGATGAAAGTAAGTGAATGTAGGTAGATGGACATGAGGCACAAAAGAAAACCCTACTTATGATTCCAGAGAAGGTAGATGAACCCCAGTCGATCCTTTGCTAGGTGAAGAGAAGAGAGGGAGAAGAGATATACTCGTAGGTATTTGTTGAAGAAATTTAGTCCTTCAATAATTTATCTCGGGTATTTGATCTTGATATCAATGACTTAAATGGTGGATATTCACTCCTAATATCTATTATAAAAATTGTCAAAAAAACTTGAAATTTGTTACCAAAAACTGCGAAAAACCTTGAGATTTGTTACCAAACATTTGCAGCATGTAGTTCTAGGAGTCTTCCTTGAGACTAAGCTTATAGTGGATGTTAAACAATTTATATTGGGTCTTAAATTAGTGAAGATATGTTTTGGATGAGAGTCATAATTTTCACGGTGTGAGATGGGATGAGTAATGTATAGTCTACGAGTAGGGAGCATATATGGGTTGAATAGGGTATATTTATTGGGTACTAAGGTCATCATGTTTACACCTCTTATGTCTTGGAAAGGTAAGAATTTCCATAGAACATAAAAATTTGAAATCCTTATGTGACATTCCTCTTATGAAACAAGGATTTGTATCATTTTTTCTTTATTACATTGTTCTTTTCAATGTTGTATAGGTGTACTAATTAGTGAATTGTGACATTTGCATGGTATTTTCAAAATTTGGGTAATTTTGCTTCCATTTATCTGGATAATTAGCTCATACTTTTTGTCATTAGAAGTGCACACATAGTAATCTATCAAGAAATTACTTCTTTTCTTAAAAGCTGTTGCTCCTTCCCATAGCTAGTTTTCATCGAAGTTGAAATTCTTGCATTTCATTTTCCTCTTGCATGGTTTAAAGAGTCGATTCGAAACACCATCAATTTCACAACCACTCCTTTGAGTAATAACAACCTAAAATCAAGCGCTAATTAAAATTTATCTAGCAACTTTTCTAGGGTTCTTCAAACCCATCTTAGCTTAGGTGTAGAGCTTTGGAATAGRATTGTGAGAATAAGTTTCCAAAGCTGCTAAACAAACATAAAGATTTGAGTTAGGGAGTGAAATCCAGTTGCYATATCACTGACTTTGGGAAKCCMTTATAACACAAGGGTCAAGMAYGAGGTCATATTGGGGCCAACAGAGTAATCAACCCTACTTTGTTGGTCTTGGTGTYGATTGTCGAATGTCCCCCCCTCTGCTTTGGTATAGTAGGTGGTACCATAGAGGCCATAATATTTTATACTTCCTACCCAAGGTGACAACACATGGAATATRATCTTGTACCTGGGATCGATGTTGGCTAGAMTCACTCAGACTCCTTGGAGGGTTTMCCACTAYTCAGTGAGGTAACTTGGACCAGGGCATTAGTTCGTTAAGCAGGGTTTCAACGTAACTTTCCCACCCGCCRAAACTCATCCCCTTCGCTCATCAATCCTGTGATGTTGCATTCCATCACCAACTAACRCTTMTTTGTTAGAAGGTTTGTTTGCATGCTTGACTAATAGATTAATTAGYRTGTGCTAGATAATACAAGTGTGAAAGAGTAACACTATGGTAATCATTATGAGMTTACMRTGATACCAACATGATAYTAGTAATGAAGTAGAACCATTGTACTAATTAGTGTTACAACTTGATAGAACAATGCTTATGCATATCCAATTTCATAGACTATTCAGAAATATTGATTAAATAATAGAGCATTTTAACTGTAATTTTAGAGTAATTCAACCTTTTGATTTATCTTTTCTTTCAAAGAGTTCTAGTATTAATGAGAAAAAATTTGTGTGTGCTTAATGAGTAACGTTTTTTCTAACCTTCTATAAATTACATAGAGCATTACTGTTTCATCGTTTCCTACTAGCTTCCATTAATTTTTACATGTAAAGAGTTCAACTTGTATATTGTGATTGCACCTCTTTTAGTTGGACTTCATCGCTCTTTTATATTGTGATTGACAATATCTAGGGATTAATAAGGTGTTTTATACATAACATGGGGCTTTGTATGGGGATTTGTCTAGGGCTTAACACTCTCAACACAAGATAACATACAATTTACCCTTCATGACTATCAAAACACCAACATACTAAGTCAAGTGGTAGAATAATGATTTGTAGGAACCCCAATGGTTTTGCAACTGATATGATTGCAATGGCACTATGATTTCAACCAAGTCTCAACCTTCAATATGACTTGACATAGATAACTTGACTTGATTGAATAAACAAAAGTCTTGGGCCTCTTGACCATAAGGAATTAATAATACTAAAGAAAATAAACAAACACTCAAGGACCCAAAGATGTACTAGTAGCAAACACTCTGACTTGAATCAAACTTGCAAAGCAAAGAGAAACTAAAAACAAAACTTGTCCTAACGCATTCAACTCCCTATTATAGGATATAAATCAAACTTCATCATAAAGTAGAAAGATAAGGCTTCAAGTGAATGCCATTCACCCATCTAGTTTTAATAACATCATCTAGCTGGGTCCAATGGACTACACCTAAGTCTCTAATTTATGCAACTATAAATTGCCCCACGTAGTGCATTTGTAACTTTCCAAGATTCTTTAAATATTTGTTTTCATATAAGATGACTAAATCTCCTTTGGAAAAAGACTTGGTCTTGATATAATGATCATGCTATGCTTTATACCTTTCCTTCTCTACATATTGATGAAAATCAACCATAAACTAATATTATTCTAATTGCATTAACTCAACTCGTTGTTTTGCAACTAGATCTTCATATATCATATGGATAGCATGGGAAATATAGAGATAGGAACCACAAATTCTATAGGAACAATAGCCTCGTGGCCATACACCAACTAAAAAGGTGGTTTCTTATGTAATTTCTTGGTAGTGGTCATATATTCCCAAATTATTATAGGAATTCTCTCATCCCAACCATCTCTATTACATAACAAAATTTAGTCAAAACTTTCCCTAAAATATTATTAAAATATCTCTAGTAACATTAGCCTAAGGATGATAGGGGATAGTTTTATGATGCTAGATAAGAAATTCCCTACTCAAAGTAGCTATAGTGGTGTTCAATATGTTCCTACCTTGGTCACTGGTCAAATTCCTTGGGTAACCAAACCTTCTAATAAAATTCTCAAAAATAAAATTGGCTACATTATCAATCATAAAATCCTATGTAGGTGCAAATTTTTCCCATTTAGTGAGATAATCAGTTGCAGTAATGATATATCAAGCTTTAGAATTGGAGAGTAGGAGGTTTATTATATCCCACAAAGTCAATGTCTCATTTCTCAAAAGGTTGTAGATCCCTTACTGGATTCAAGGGTAGTTATTTCTCCTATAAGGTTTACCTACTTTTTGATAGAAATCATAAGTTCTAGCATACTCCTTAGAGCCCTTAAATATGGTTGGCCACCTAAGACTAGCTTATACAATCTTGTGATCTATTACTTTTCCTCCAACATTCCCTCTTGCAACTCCTTGATGGCATTCCCATAGAATATCATTCCTTTAATAATCCATCACACATAGCTAAATAATACCATCAATCCCCAATTTTTATAATTGTTCTGTTATTAAATGATAATTTTCAGCTCTAACCACTAACTAATGCTTCTGAGTTGTGGAATAATCTTCAGGAGGAACACCTGTAGTTAGAAACAAATCAATCTCCTTTATATAGTTCAATATAGACTCTACTTTTAATGGTTTGTATCTGGAACATTATCATCTAATGCACCACCTGGTTCTCTTGACTTAAGCCTAAAGAGGTGATCAATCCTTACAATATGTTTACTAGGTTTAACCAAAATTTCAAAGGATAATTATTGAAAGAAGAGAAACCACCTATAAATATGACCCTCTAGAACAAGCTTATTTACCAAATATTTCAATGCAAATTTATTTGTATAAAAGTTAAAGAATCCCCCTAGAATGTAGTGTCTTAACTTCTATAGAGAATAAACCATGGAAATTCCTTCACGCTATATGGTGATGTAGTTGTGCTCAACTTGTGGAATATTCTTAGTCTCAAACTTCAACATGACTTGACATATATAACTTGACTTGACTGAATAAACAAAAGTCTTGGGCCTCTTGACCATAAGGAATTACTAGTACTAAAGAAAATAAACAAACACTCAAGGACCCAAAGACTTACTAACAAAAAACACACTGACTTGAATCAAACTTGCAAAGCAAAGAGAAACTAAAAACAAAAATTGTCCTAACCCATACAAATCCCTATTATAGGATCTAATCAAACTTCATCATGAAGTAGAAATATAAGGCTTCAAGTGAATGTCATTCACCCATCTAGGTCTTAGAACACCATCTAGTTGGGTCCAACAGACTACACTTAAGTCTCTAATTTATGAAACTATAAATGGTCCCAAGTAGTGCATTTGTAGCTTTCCAATATTCTTTAAATATTTGTTGTCATATAAGAGGACTAAATCTCCTTTGGAAAATGACTCGGTCTTGATATAGTGATCATGCTATGCTTTATACCTTTTCTTCTCTGCATATTGATGAAAATCAACCATAGACTAATATTATTCTAATTGCATTAACTCAACTAGTTGTTTTACAGCTAGCTCTTCATATATCATATGGTTAGCATGGGAAATATAGAGATAGGAACCACAAATTCTATAGGAACAATAGCCTCATGACCATACACCAACTAAAAAGGTGGTTTCTTATGTAATTTCGTGGTAGTGGTCCTATATTCCCATAATACTATAGGAATTCACATAGCTGTAGATGAACCTTGTGTAGTAGCTATTATGTACCAAAGTAGACTACATCTATTTAACATTAGTTGGTGTAACTAGATTCATAATGACAACAATCATGGAAGGGTCCACCAATACTCCTTCCTTGCAGATGATGTGTCCCAAAAAAATGCCAAATGGTACATATAATATGCATTTCAAATTTAGGGAGATCTAGAGATTCCTACATTTATCAAACATTAAATTCAACAATCCAATATATTCCTTCAACAATTTATATACAATTCAATCATCCATATATACCTCCAAAATCTTGTGAATGAAATATATAAAGGTTGTAATCACAACTTGAGAAAAGATACCTGGTGCATTCTTGAGCCGAAAAGGCATGAAATTATAAGCAAAGGATCCTTATTTTCTAGTAAAGGTGGTCTTATTATTGTATTATTTTTCAATTCATACTTGATGTATCTTGAAAAGTAATATATAAAGGAATAATCCTCTTTTCCTACAACTTGATCAATCACCTCATCACTAAAAGGAGTGGGAAAAGTATCATACACAAGTAGAGTTTAATATTCTAAATTGCACACAAACCTTAATGCCATGAAAGTCCTTATTTCTATGAATAACAATAGGAATGATCTAATCGGATTCATCTACTTGGAATATTAATTAGATTGACAATATTATGTCAAATTCTTTCTCTAACTTCTCCTTAGCCCTGGGATTAAGATGATAGGGTTGATGGTTAAAAATATTAGCATCTGACCACAAATCTATCCTCATATCCCCAAACTCTTCTTGAATCTCTTTCATCTCAGTAAAAATCTACATAAACAATTCATTGTATTCTTTCAATAGGGCCTAAATATTAGACATAGTCTTCTCATCCTTGTAATTTCCTTAGAAGCCATTTTATGCCATCCTTCATTTCCAATATTGACTTTCTGCAACTTCAAATTCTAGTGATATATCATAGTATTAACATCATTATTATTCTCTTTAATCAATCAAAGCCTTCACATGGAGATGTCTTCATCCGTATTTTTGTGTAAAATTTTCAATTAATTTTTTTTTCTGAAATTCTAAATTAGAAACTTAGTGTCTTGAACTTCAGAATTTGAGTACCAAGTACATGCATATGTCTTCATCTGTATTTCAGTATTTATAGGTGCATTGTCAATTTTTGTTTCTTAATTTCAGTACCAAGTACACAATGTCACTAGCTAGCTACACTAGAAAGAAACCACAAAGATCAATATGGTGATAATGACATCCATAGGTCCCAACATTTCATCGGGAAGAGACCAATTATCTCTATATTTGATATCAAAGGCCCTAAGAAGGGAGTGATTGGCGTGGTACCAAGTCAATGGTGTGCAGTGTATGATTTTATCCCATTGTAAAAACACTTTAAGTTCTTAGTAGATTTTCTTGAACCCTTAGGTTTTCCATTGATGATTTTGTTTCCTTTTAGTTTATGCTTTCCTTTGTCCTTACTCTTTACTGTAAAGGCACATTTGGATGCTTTTATATTGCCTATAAACTATTTATTGAATCTGTCATTTTTTAATAATTGTTTACACAACTTAGTAATGTTAGTAATCTCCTTGGCGACATTTAAAGTTTCAACAAAATTTTCAAAAGGAGATAAACTCTTCAAGGTAATCACTACCAAATCTTGGACTTGTAGCAACTTATCATTTGTTATGGAAAAATTTATTAACATCTGTTGGACCTTGATCAAGTTTTGAGGAACAATTGGTCATATTTGACCATTTTTGGGACTTCAACAACCTGTCAAAGATGGAGCGCAAGGTGAGGCAAAGATCGTGGAGGCTAGACCCCCTTTTTGGGTTTTTGGGGATAATATAACGAGAACAGGATGTCGACCCATGGGTTTACCCATGTGTAGGCCCCTTTTTGTAATGTATAAGTAGAAATATAGGCTATGTAAGAAGGGACCTTTTTGAGGACACTTGAGAAGTGGCTTAGTGCTAAGAGTTGATCTGTGTGATATACTTGCAGAGTTGAGTGCAAGTATTGTAAGTGCTAAGTGCATAGATTGTAAGAAGGTTTTATGCTTAGAGCTACTCAGGGAAGGAGGATCTAGCGAGTTGCGCAGATCTCCTGTCCTGCGCGGAGTAGGGTTTTAAGGCTCTGTGCTTGTAACCAATTGGCCAACAATAATAGAGAAGAAGTGTTGGTGGACATAGCCCCAGGGTGGGGGTGAAACACGTAAATCTGTGTGTCATGCTTTGTGTTGTTACTTACATGTGTTTTCCCTCTCCCGCTGAGTGCTATAACATGTTTAGATAGATTTACTTATGCTTTGTGCTTATTACATGTGTATAGATGATATATTTGATGTGTATGAAGGTTCTAAGTGCTTGGTCTACTAGATCCAGTCTGTTGTATGATGCTAAGTGTTGATCATCTTAGATCTAAGTATATATTGGAATGCTTTGTGTTATCTGCGGAGTGAGATAAGGGTTAATTCTAGGTGAACTATTGATGCTAAGTGCTTTGTTAAGTGTGTAATCATAGATCTATATCCTAGTTAAGGTTGCAGACACTTGAGTCCTGCAACCACCCCTGCCTCTACCTCGGGTGAGACTTCATCTGATTCACAAGTGTTTCCAAAAGGGCCGGTAGTTAGGGTTTTGTTGGTGCGCTATTGTAGCATTGAACCCTGGGTCGACCCCTGTGCCAACAAATGGTTCTATTGCCAGGACCTGAAACTGTGATTGCTGGGAACTAAGGAAGAAGAATCTTTGTGCAAAGATTCGTCCTGAACTTGTGGAAACTCTGTGCGTAGATCTATCGCTTTGATGCGCAGTACTCTACTCGACCTATGAAGCTTTGCGATGAGAAAAGAAGCCAGATTTGAAGAAAAGGGGTAAGATCTGTAAGCTTTGTGCTATGATAAAGGTAAGAATAGTGAAAGGTTTTAGATTTGGAAGCTTTGTGCTTAATAAGTGGAAATTTTTATTTCTGAAGCATGAATTTAGGTATGCTTGATAGATTTTGTCATAGCTTGAAATATAGGGAATTATTAGATAAAAGAACGTTTGATATGAATAGATATGATAAGAATAATGAAAGATATGTTATACCTATGCATAGAAAGAATGTTTGGACTAACGAGTGGATGCAGTATCCTAGAAATAAATTTTTGCAGGCTAGCCATTATGCTCCTAGCGCACAGTATGGGAAAAGTTGGGGATCATTGAAGAGAAAGAGATGATTAACTCTTTGTTACAGTTGCATAAGACCAGGACATCTTACTAAGGAGTTCCCAGGGAGAAAACCTAGTTGCCTCTGTTGTAAGGCTATGGACCATGAAGTACTGGATTGTCCTAAAATGATTACTAGACTTGAAAATATGAATATGGAGCAAGAAAACCCTAAAGGAGATCAAGAGACTAAGATTATAGAATAACCTCAGAAAGAATCAGAGATTATGTTACTGAAAATGAAAGAAACCCTAAATGAACATAAAGATGCCAGTTTGTCAGAGATCTTCAAATAAAAGGAGAAAATCGAAGTAATAATAGGAGACTTCGACATTGACTGTGATCTGAATGAGGAAACATAGATGAACATTATGACAGAAAGCACTTGGGAAACCCTAAGGAAGTCCCGCTATGGTTCCTTAACTAGGAAAAATAGGGTTGTTTAAAGGAAAAATGGTAACCCTATGTGGCAGAATTACCCAGATAGCTATGAGTACCCATGGAGCATCAACAGAGGAAGAATTTGAAGTTATTAAATTTATTGAGGATCATGCCCCATTTCTAGCTTTGTTAGGAAAGATATGGATTGAAAAAGACCAGATCTGAAGAAAAGAAGAAAAGGAAGCCATAGAACAGAAGAAGCAAGAACTCATTGAATTTATGACTAGAAGAATCACCTACTTGATTGAAGAACAAGAGAACAAATCTAAGATATTGGACACCAAGGACTTGGACGTCGAAGCTATAAGCGCATTAGAGGAACCACATAAGACTGAAATACCTAATCCATATGTTGAAGGAATATTACCCTCATATCTGAAGAAATAATATCAATAGTGTGAAGTGAGTATGTCGAGAGAAGATAGGGATCAAAATGGGAAAAGATTGACCGAGTTGAAGACTACCAGGAAGAAGGCTAGGAAATTAAGTAAGAAAAAGGTGAAGATTGAAAAGTTACAAGAGATCCTAGGTGGAACACTGCAGAAGGAAAAATCACAGGAATTGAACTTCGCTGAGATATCAGAACAACGACATATGGCACTTCACTGTGGCGAAGCAATCTAGCCATTGGACCGATATACTCGTTCGACTTCCACCCCAAACGGATAGAAAAGAATTAAAGGATCACCGCCAAACCATTGGACCTCACCATAATGGACAGATCTACGATAACGAAAGCTTCATACCCGTTGCAAGAAGACCATTGATGAATTTCCTATTTAACTCGTCACGACGTGCCCGAAGAACACTTTTTCCAACTGAAAATTTGAAGCCCGCATAACTAGTGATTGTATACAGTGATCATTGCAAGTAGATTGTTCATCCTAGTACAGTATCTGAGATCATTGTGCCTCGATAATATTTTCTAAGTGCGTATGTCCAACAAGCTCACTGCAATTGAGGAATTCATCATAGAGGTCCTTCTCGATTTAATGATTGAGATAGTCATGTCGGAAAGAGGAATGTCCACCGGAGTCCAAGCATCATTGATGAGAGGAGTGCAAACCTCCCCATTGACTGCTCAAGCAGGAACATCTCGAGCCACCACGGAAAGGAGAACTAAGCATAAAGATGACATAACCAACACGAATTTAGTGCCATCTATCCTACTAGCTTACATACCCCCTTTGAGCGGTGCGATTAACAGGGAAAGTGTCCCTAGAGACTTTGAATACACCCTAGTCACTACCTATCTACCGAAAGGAGTACACACCTACCGCGCAGATCAGGACAAGGTTACAATGTTTAAGTTTTGCGACTACAACCTGAGGGACCGTAAGGTTTACAACATGCTCACCCCGTATTAGTACTTGACAAAAACTAAGAGAAAGAATTCGAAGATTGTCCCTCAACAATGGACGTTGAACCTCGCATAGTCTACTTTTCTCAATGTTATGAAAATACCACACTTCGACAGACACCAGGATGTGAATGCTTGTGTAAAATTGCTACTAGCAAGTTACCTCGGAGGATACTTGTGGTTAAACCATTGCATAAATATTGATCTGATGCTGATCAATAGGATCATCAGGCTTAGCATGTAGGGCCCTGATCCCCAGGATTACTACCCTGGAAAGACCGTCGACCGCGCTCTTTCACAGAAGATTAAAGAAGCTTATGGTAATGTCGAGAATGGCACACAAGGCTATAAGGTATCCTCTATCGAAAGTGGTGTAGTGCGCCTCGCATGTCAACTGATTGCAAAAAATCTAGTATGTAAGAATCGACCTACACAAGTATCATGCTTCGTAGTTGACCTCATAGGAAAATGCGCAGAGGGACTATAGATGAACTGGGCGAAGTACCTAGTAAACTAGCTAGAGATTGACCGTAGAGAAGCCCAGGATCAGGGGAATGGATTCCATTTTAGCTGGCTTCTGATACTGATCGCTTTCATTGCATGGGAGCTATTGGAAGGCACAACCTTCCTGTACCTCGACCCCTTTGAGCCACTAGTCGCGAAGTTCGGGACATTGTGGTACTCGACCAACATGAACAAGAAATGGCAATCGAATTTCATTTTCCACAGGTATTATAACCAATTGAAAGAAACCATAGGGGGTTAACCTCACATAACCCCGAACACTTTACAAATATTCCATCCTTTGATAAAGTTCAACATGGACCACCACTTTATATACCTAACTCCACGTGCCGATGAGAACCAGGAACAACTTTAGTCCTATTATAGGTTGACATAAGAAGAACTAGAAGAGATCACCAAGGAATGGTCGGCATACCTCCTTGTTGCAGCAAATCCAGTGGACATTTCAGACATCAACAACCTAGAATTTGCACAGGACACACTTGGGCCAAGTAAGACAAAGAAGACGAAGAAGCCTGAAGAGGTTCATGATGTAGATAACAGATCTGTAAGGATGACTTCCATCACACTAGATCAAGGAGGTAATGGCGACGACCTAGAGGAAGTCGAACGAAGACTGGAAGATGAAGTCCAAGTTATAAAGAAGAGAAAAGGGTCACCTCCAAAGTCTCCCTCCCATAAGAAATCGAAAGAAATCGTAACTAAGATGCAGACCTTGCTCACTCCAGATGACTTCAGTTTCCTCCTTGCAACTATGAATGAAGCCATAGAAGAGATAACAAAAAAGAAGGAAGTGAAGCAAGAGCATATATATAAAAAGATCAAAATTGGGCTCCAAGAAGTGCAACAGGCACTCCAGTCTAGCTGCGCAATCTCTACTGCGCCTCGGCCAGAAGGAACAACAGAAGTGGGAGAAGAATCAGTTCAATTCTGAAAGATTGCTGATACAATCGAAGTACGCCTTCGACACACACAGGAAGAAAAAATGTAGGTTACTTAGGCCTTAAAGAAAGTACAAGAGGAAATCATAGAACAACGCTGAGCCACACAACAAGAGAAGGATGCTCTCCAAGCAATATTTGAAGAAGATAGAGCACATATCCAAAAGGAGAAAGAGAAACTGCTCGTGAAGTAGATCAGGATGGAGGAAGCAGTTAACTGAGCATTCCACTCCATCACTGGCTTAGAACAAAAGAGAGAATAACCCTTCGAATGCCAAGTGATGAAGCTTGCTGAAGTTATTCAACAGCTTCAACAAAGGGTCATGGAATTAGAGATTCAAACTATACCAAGTACCCCACAAGAAGTGCGCGACCAATGAGAATTGAATTCTCATAGTGTAGTCGAGAGGATTAAAACACTTGTTACAAAATGAAAATAGTTAAGCAGTAGAAGCGTGCAGATATATGAACAACTATCCAAAGACCCAGAGTTGAAGAAATTGGAGTCCCAACTCCAGGAAGCAAAGCATCACGCAGATATAGTACAGTCGCAACTCAAGATCCTATCACCCATTGAGAGGATGAAGAGATCCAGGAACAATGCACCGCCCAACAAGTCATTCTTACCATGCAGAACAGAGGGATGGAAGTCACTCAAAAACTGCAGCCGAACCAGTAGGCGACCTATCTACTATTTGAAGAAATTGAAGGCCAAGGAACAGTACTAGAACAAGTAGTGGTTACATTAGAGCAACAACTGGAAGGACCTATCAACGAAGTGGTTATTCAGGAATTCGCTGAGCAAGAAGCAGTAGCACAGAGACAAGTCGAAGCAGCTCGAGCCAAGATCAATACCTTTGAGGAAAAGTTACCTAGACCTAAGTGACTCAAGATGAGTCACAGGTGAGTGTTGGGGGCTTGTTTGCCCTTAACAAAGTTTTGAGGAACACTTGGTCATATTTGACCATTTTTGGGACTTCGACAACCTGTCAAAGATGGAACGCAAGGTGAAGCGGAGATCGTGGAGGCTAGGCCCCCTTTTTGGGTCCTTTTTGGGTTTTTGGGGATAATGTAACATGACCAGGATGTCGGCCCATGGGTTTACCCATGTTTAGGGCCCTTTTTGTAATGTATAAGTAGAAGTCTAGGCTATGTAAGAAAGGACCTTTTTGAGGACACTTGAGAAGTGGCTTAATGCTAAGAGCTGATCTATGTGATATACTTGCAGAGCCGAGTGCAAGTATTGTAAGTGCTGAGTGCACAAATTGTAAGAAGGTTTTATGCTTAGAGCTACTCGGGGAAGGAGGATCTAGTGATCTGCACAAATCTCATGTCCTACACAGAGTAGTGTTTTGAGGCTCTGTGCTTGTAACCAATTGGCCAACAATAATAGAGAAGAAGAGTTGGTGGACGTAGCCCTAGGGTGGGGGTGAACCACGTAAATCTGCGTGTTATGCTTTTTGCTGTTACTTACATGTGTTTTCCCTCTCTTACTGAGTGCTATAACATGTTTAGATAGATTTACTTATTCTTTGTGCTTATTAGATGTCTATAGATGATATATTTGATGTGTATGAAGTTGCTAAGTGCTTGATCTACCAGATCTGGTCTGTTGTATGCTGCTAAGTGCTGAATCATATTAGATATAAGTATATACTTCAATGCTCTGTGTTATGTGTGGAGTGAGACAAGGGTTAATTCTAGGTGAACTATCGATGCTAAGTGCTTTGTTAAGTGTGTAATCACAGGTTTGTATCCCAGCTAAGGTTGCAGACACCTGAGTCCTACAACCACCCCTGTCTCTACCTCGGGTGAGACTTCATCTGCTTTGCAGGTGTTGCTGAAAGAGATGGTAGTTAGGGTTTTGTTGGTGCGCTGTTGTAGCATTGAACCCTGGGTCTGCCCCTGTGCCAACAAATGGTTCCGCTGCCGAGACTTGAAACTGTGATTGTTGGGAACTAAGGAAGAAGAATCTTTGTGCAAAGATTCATCCTGAACTTGTGGAAACTCTGTGCATAGATCTATCTCTCTAATGCGCAATACTCTACTCGACCTACAAATCTTTGTGCTGAAGAAAAGAAGCCAAATCTTAAGAAAAGAGGTAATATCTGTAAGCTTTGTGCTCTGATAAAGGTAAGAATAGTGAAAGGTTTTAGATTTGGAATCTTTATTCTCAATATGTGGAAATTTTTGTTTCTGAAGCATGAATTTAGGTATGCTTGATAGATTTTGTCCTAGCTTGAAATCTAGGGCATTGTTAGATAACCTCTCTATTCTTCGAGTGAAAGACTTCTTTCCCATTCTCATCATCAAAGTTTCTCCTACCCTTTCCTGTGACCAATCCTAACAATCCATTGCATTAGAATCTGGTACTCATGCGTTGCTTCTAGACATTGAAATTGTGACCATTGGACTTCTTACTAGGGTTCAACAATATATACAAGAAATGCACTAGTTTTTCTCACCAAATAAATGCTAAGCACGAATGGAATAATTTAACTAATCCCAAGAAATAAAAATTCACCTCCAAAACTTAGTTGTGTAGACACATTGCTATACCACCTGACATTATACCTGATGATGCCACATTGGCATCAATCCAACGCCACCATTATATTGTTGGGTTCTAGTAGAATTTTTTTGTTTGTTTAATTGACTCTAGAAAACAATTTTTTGTGTAAAAAGTTCCATTAAAAATTCTGCTGAAATTATAAATTAAAAACTTAGTGTCTTGAACTTTAGAAATTTTACCTCTTTCCTAGAGTTTCCCAGATATAGTCCCTGAGAATTTACATCCTTAGAGATGATATGAAATATAATAAAACAATAGAAACAATAGATGATATTTCACTTCTTAACAACACTAATCCACTAGGCAATTCAAGAGAAAATATATCAAGCTTATGCCACAAGTTTCAACATTTTAGGGAAATCTTATCATGCATAGACTAGATCTGAAAGTCA